>JAUMJK010000434.1:0-145877 GCA_033558105.1 Coccyzus lansbergi
CCTACCAGCCAATGGCATCCCTTGGGTCACGCCCCCCGCTCTCCATCCGACCAATCGTCGTGCGGGACCGGGCGGGAGCCGCGAATGGAGGGCGAGGGCGGGTGCTAAGGGGCTGCGGGCGGCAGGGCCGGCGCAGACGGGTAGGAGCGGTGGTGGTTGCAGGTGAGGGCGCGTTTCGCGACCCCCTTCGCTCGGGGTGGTGGCTGAGGGGGGTTCTGCCAGCGCTATCTTCGTGTCCCCCCGAACCCCGCAGCATCCTCGCTGTGCGCGGTTGTTTCCCCTCCCGGTGCCGCTCTTCGCCGGGGCTGGCGGCCCCCGCGCCGCGCTCTGGGGCGGGGATGGAGGGGCCGTGGTGGCTACGGGAGGAAGGAGGCCTGAAGGGGTGTGTGCCTGAGGCAGGCAGAGCTGGGGCTCTGGGTGATGTCCGTCGGGTGACTTCATTCTCAGGAGTGAGGCTTTTGTCTGTCGATCAGCTCCCCCCAAATGAGGCTGTTCTGTCACTCACACTCCTGGGTCTTGATGCTGCGACATGCACTTTGTGGCAACTTTTAGGTTGATCGGTACCAAATGCCTGTTTGTTGGCCTGTGTGACAGGACTCTGTCCTCCCCATCCAACAACTTGGAGTTATAGAGTGGTTTGGGTTTGAAAGGGCCTTAAAGATCACACAGTTCCACCCCCATGCCATGGGCAGGGATGCTTCCCACCAGAACTTCACTTCTAACTTGTGATTCACCCTAATGCAGGGTGAGTTTTATCACTTTGATGCATTACAGCTGGTAAAATCCCTCACCTGACACTTGTGCTTTGAGAGAGGTATGTTAGCAGTGGCTTTATTCCCACAGTTATAGCTGGAGGGAGGGCATTCTGTTGGTGTGTTCTCGTGCAGGTCTCTTCAGAGATTTCATAACAGCTTCCTCTTATTGTTGATGTATGATTGCCACTGGTGTGGTAAGTATCTAAGATTCCTGTTTGCCTCTTACAGATTGCTGGTCAGCTTTGACATAACTGGTGCCTCCTTCTGTAAAAAAAAAATTTTGTGGGTTATTAATCAGCTAGCGGGTACAGTTTGTTCATCTTACATGCCATGTAAGCCATTGTCAGTGGTTAGTGTGCTCAGCCGTGTTTGTAATATATTGTGTTTTAGTCCTCACTGATGTGGTGTTCATGAAACACACAGCTTAGACACTTGTATTTGTGATATCTCAATTTCAGACCTTCTAGGTAATGTTTATTTCCTGTGCAGGGAGTTGTGTTATTGCCAACCCTGTTGGGTTGTTCTGTGGTTATCTTTTCTTGCTTTTTCTGCTTCACAGTCTCTGCTAGATGCTTGCTTCATTCTTGTATCACAAGAGACTTAAATAATTTCTCTGGGCTCTTCTTGGGTGAGTGGATATGCAGCCTTACTTATTCTAGCCATCGTTTATTTCAGTCTCAGTCAAGAGTAAGAACAGGAAGGATATTGATGAAGAATAAGAGTTAATGTTTGGGTTCTTCTATTCTTCTGCCTTATTCTTAGAGAGTTGTATTTTAGCTTTTGCGTGGGAGGTCTTCTCTGTAACTGAGTGGACTATTAGTCAAGAGGATAAGACTGACATAAGGTTGTGCCCAACTGCCTTTGCTAGGGGTGGAAAAGAACTGGAGGTTGAAGGGAAAGCCTTCTATCTTGCAAAACTGTTTCTGAAGAAGTTAAATTAACTTGTTCTGCTCCTCTTGTAAAAACTGTATTTGATTTTTCAGGGAATGAATAATGGCTTAGACTCGTAGTCTTTCATAAAGCTGTATTGTTAAACTTGTCGTGTAAAAAAACAGAGATCAACAAACTGAAATAGTTGCTGTTCTAGGATGTGCTTTTGGGAAGGAAAGATGGCAGAATAACGTAGTTTGTCCTTGACAGGCATGTGAAGAGGTTATCCAAATCTGCTGAGTTCCAACTCTACTTTTCTATAGCACATCAAATTTATTTCTAAAATAATGGTTTTAGAGCAGTGATTCAAACCTTCTGTAGTTTAACCTAACTTGATAATGGAAATGTCCTGGTGCTGCTGGGTTCACATTGCTCTCTTGCTCTGTGTGTCCAGCCTATTCAATCTTTACTTTCAAGTTGCTGGCTCTGGCAGTGCCAGAACTTGGATTAAGTTAAAGAGCAGAATTTAGCAAATTCTCTAGTAAGGGTGTATGTCATGGGGTCTTTAGTCCTTGTAATTCCTGTTGAAAGGTGCAGACAGCGGCCTGAAACTGGGGTTTTTATGCTTTTTGGCCAAAGCATAAGTCATCATAGTTTTACTAGTATATTGGAGCCTTTGTCTGCAGTTTTGAGTTTCTCCAAAAGATTGTGTTTCATGAGGTGTTACAGCTCTGAATTGCTATTCTTAATGGATACTATAGATCATCTTGAGTTTCTCTACAAATATTTGCCCTTTATTCAGCCTAAACAGTTTAAGATTACGCTTATGCAGTTTAAAAAAAACTGATCAAACTCAGCTGATTATGTTCAATACCAAATAACTGATTTAATTTCAATGTGCAAGGACATTCTGTCCTTCTTATGGAGAAGTGAAGTCCCACTTGCCCAATGTAAACGGGTGGCAATGATGCTAGCCTAGTCAGGCAGTTATCTTGGCCTCTTTTAGCTTTAGGAAGGTTTTTGTGCCCAAGGGCTTGTCTTTTCTCAGCTGTATCAGTTGTCTTGATAATAAAGATCGTCTCTGACTGCCAACCTTTCTCTGTCAGCATCAGTAAATCAAAATTCTTTGCAAAGCAGTTCTGTATGAACCAGGTGCTTGAAACAACATTGTGCCTGTGCTGTGCTAGAGGTAACAGCAGTGAATGAAAGTGTCACACTTGGCAATGTGCGGAAGATTTTCATTTGTTATCTCTACGTTGACCAAGAAGTTCAGTTGCCTAGTGCCACTGTTCAGAAATACTGGTTCAGAATATACAGTATATACAGAAAATTTCAGTGTGTATATATATATATATATACAGTAAATCAGTATATACAGGAATCATAGGTTCAGTCTTACTAAAATGGCGATGAAAGCTTTCTCTCCTAGTACAGACTAAGCTCCTGTAAACTCAAAACCCTTCTGAAACTTCTGATATACAAGCTGCTAATAATTGAACTAGAGCCCTATTCAAGGGATTGAGTACTGGCAGCATAATATAGAGTCATGGAAAGGGTCAGCTAGGACAAGTGCTTGGCTGCTCGTGAGGGGTTTTCCGTTAAATGGTTTGCTGATAAACTTGCTCATATCTTCAAAGATAATTTTGCCTAGAAATGCAGGATTATGCTGAGGGTGTTCAAGCCTAGCTGTCCCTTAAGCGGAACATCCTGTTCTGTGAAGTTTTGTTCGGGCATATGTGAATATGAAAGTCTGTACTAAGCGAAATAAGCAGATGCACAGTCAATTACAGTGACTGTCCTTGGAAGAAGTAAGGAGAAAATGTCCCAATATGTGTGCCTGTAATATCCCTAACCTCCCACTCATATTCAGCAGGAGAGTGGGCAGTGTAGCTATTCAAACTTTTAAGTTGCTGGTGTTTGTAGAGCTTCACAACCTCTGGTTTTGTTTTCATTAGCATTCTGATAAAATTTGAGTATTCTGCAGTAGTGACTGGTCAGCTCCTGTCTCTTTGTATTTGGTTCTTTTCCTCTGAAATGTTGTTTCAATTTTAATGTGATTATGTGAATGAAGCTTCTCTGGCGTAGCCTTCTATCTGTCACAGACACACTCTGGGAGAATGACTCTGCAAATCTTCTGTGCTGCTGTGGAGCAGAGCTGTTCAAGGCAAAAAATAAGCAAGGTGTTTGAAGACCTCAGCATGAAGTGGCATCTCAGCTTTTGATCATGTTCAGACATAAGTGTTTCCAGACCAATACTGAATAAAGTTCCCTTAGCTGTCTGAACTTGTGCTTTGGTGATAGATGATATTTCCCTGCTTCACAGCTAGTCTGGTTTGGAGCATGTTCCTCACCTCTGACCTGTGCACTTTGTACTCAGCTGAGCAAGCAGCTGTGATGTGTTTGGACTTGGGCTGCTGCTCTGAGATGTACATCTGAGCTCTGACGGCATGAGGACAGGAAGTTTGGATTGTCAGAGTAAATGAGCTTTTAATAATACAATGCTGTATATCACAATATGGTGCACGAATAGAGTGTACTTGGGGGGGCTTAGTCTGTAATGCAATTTCCATTATCTTACTTATCTATCTGTGGCTTGATGCTTGTAGCATTCTCTCAACTACTAAGCATGGATTGTCAGAGTCTTTGCAATGTATTTATTCCATATATTTCCTTGAACTTAATGCTGCCCACTGACACAGGATCACGTGGTAGGTAAGTGATGCCTGCTAATGCTCTAAGACTATGAAAAACTGTTAGCCAGTATTTCTTCTCCCTCAGTACCTTAAACTAAGTTTGACCTCTTCTACAAGCAGCTGAAGCTCTGCCCTGTGGTTAGGCAGTGGCTAGTGTGTGACAAAGTCCTAAGTCTCTACAGTAATCGGTTAATTGTTTGCTTAAATGACATGGGCCTAAGATAAGATGCAATTAATTGGTTTCTGTAGAGTCATCAGAGCCTTGTCTTGTCTCGTACATCAGGAATTTGCAATAAAAGCTGATGTGTTTTTCAATCCATCTGTGATAAGCAGGGACCAGGTAAGTTGATATACAAGAGAAGTCTACATGACAACCACCTTATTACATAATACACAAAAGCTACCTATCATGCAGTAGAACCGTTTGGTTCAGTTACAATTATACTGTGAATTAAAAGCAGTTCCTGTAGTGTTAAGAAAGTGCAATTCAAGGCTCATTAAACTGTAAATTGGCATTCATGGGGAAGTGAAAGACCTGCAGAATCTTTGGCCCTGTTGGCCATGGAATTGTTCTCAGGTGGTTTCTCAAGCAAGCTACCGTGGCACTTACACTCAACCCTGTTGGCTTCTGCTCTGAAGGAGTTCTCAAAGTCAAAAAGGGGCCTGTGGGGGAGCTCCAGTTAAAGGCACCTGTCTTTCTGGCTGTGCTGATGGTGCCTCGTGCTGTGAACTTTGTCCCTGTAACCTCACAGTACCTCTAAATTTAGCATACGTGCCAAGTATTGTATCTGATGAAAAGATCAAATTCCAGTGAAGTCACTAGCCAGAAAAAAAATTGTCAGAACATACTATAAACAGTACCTGCTCTTTGTACACTCTCCAGCCAGCCAAATCCTGGCCTGCTTCTAGCACTAGGAGGAGGGATTTGCACTGGGGACTTTGTGTGCTGTCCAAGTAATGTCCTTTTAAGCATCCTTGTGATGGGACGAGTCAGTGTCAGTGTGTCCTTTTTGTTCAGAGATAAAAAAATCACTCAGATTTTTGACAACAGAACTATGTTGGGCTTTGCCAGGTTCCTGATGACTCTGCTGAGGACTGTGCTTTGTCTCATGTCCACAGCTACTGAGAACTGAAGCTTAAGTGCTTGAAGTACTCAACTAATTCTTAATTATGCCCTATGTGCTTTGAGGTCTGAGACTTATTTGGCTGGTTTAAATGGCCAGAGGTACTGAGTGATACACGGAGATGATCTCAGCGCTTGCTTCTGACGTGTTTGATTCTGAGCTACCATGGAAAATTATAGGAGGTTCTGCATGGGGTAAGCTTGGCATGGTTAAATGCCAATTTCAAAATAAGCAGTGTGTTGGCTTACTTTGTGCACCTAAACTGATGAGGCATAGTAGTGGTGTGTGGCCCCAGAGAATTATTCAGATATAAGTATTTTGTAGACCTTAAAGTAGCAATTTAGGCTTAATGCTTTTTTTGTTTTGTTTTGTAAAAATGAAAGCATTTTGTGTGCAAAAAGTGCTGAGTAAAAGGCAGGATATATGACTGTGCTGTCAAGCTTGAGGTTTTTCCTGATTTCCCATGTATGGATTCCTATACTCAAGTAGCTCATACAGCCTCAGACTGTCCTCTAGTGCTTTGCAGAAGCTTAGTCTGGCAACCTTTCCCATCAATCACACTTCTTCAGAGGCTTTCCCAGGTGTTCCCTTCTCTGTGGTGTGGTTCTAAATAACTTGCCTGGTAGCAACAGGTCTGTAACTTCTGGGTTTGCTTTTTGGAAGAAACATTATCTTTAAGATTGTTAATTCCCTGTAAACATTCCCTAAAGAACTAACTTGAGTGAAATAACCATCCTTCTTCCCCTGTCAAAGGTTGGGGAGGAATAACTTATTTCTGATTTGAATCTGCCTAGGCTCATCTCTTTGGAGTCTTTTGCTTTCCTCTTGTCTAGCTGTTCTGCTCTGAGTTTTCTAGCGCCTGCTTGGGGAATAAACAAATGAAATCAGTCCAGGAAATGTCTGAAATTAATGTTTGCTTTATCTGTCTAGAAATAGCCTCTTTGGCTCTTCCAAATGTTAGCAGGGAAGAAAGTTATTACATTACTTGGTAGAAGCTGTAAAAGGTTAGGAAGGGGGATTTTAAAGGCTCTCAGTGTTGGCCAGGTGTGCTGCAGTGTTTTGGTGTCCAGCTGAGCTCTGAAAGCCCCTTTGAGCCAGAATGACTGGTTGAGGGGCATCTAGAAGGCTTTTGTAGGAAACTGCTGTTGCTGGAAATGGAATTCCTTCAAGATTATTCAGTGAATGTCATGGAATAGAAAATATATTGCTACTAGAGCCCCTTTTAAAGAGGCTGCTTCCACTTTTTTTCTGTGAGCAGTTCCATACGGCTTCATCTTCACTTTAACCCAAAGCATTTCTAATGCTTCAGTGAAATGAGTCTGCCAGGCTTCTAGTTGCTCATTAAGAGCCCTGAGGGAAGAATCCTAGGGAGTTGTCTTACTTGAATATCTTTGCTTTTTAATGTTACCTTTCCAGTGTACTGAGTCAGGCTCTGGCATGGGTGGGGGAGCTGTAGTGCTTGGTATCTACCAAATCCTCTGTGTACCATGTTGAGTCACAGGGTGAAGCGGCTTCTGTCCCTGGCAGAATTTCCTCTCCCCATGAAACCTTGAACTGAAATGTGTACAGGTCTTGGATTTATTGTCAGTTGTGACTTTGCTTGCTGTACAAGTAAATATTTTGAAGTCTTTCTCCAAACACAATGTTTTTGAAAAGATGGAGAAGGAATTTACTGTTGCTCTAATGGCTTTTTTTTTTTTTTTTTTTACTTCTTTGTATTATTTCTTATTTCTCTCTGGAAAGGAGAGATGTTTTTTCTCATTATCCTTGTACAGATGACTTGGCCTCTGTTAACAGTAGAGCTGAAGTGTTTCCTATAACATGACTTTCAGCTTTTTTAATTCTGTGATGAAAAGGTGAATGGGAAGGCTCCACAAATACAGCACTTATTTTCCAGTGATTGATTTTAAATTAGTTCTCAGTCACAAATGAGTCTTTAGAATATCACTTGAAGAGAGTGTCAATCTTTGGGGCTGTCCTGCCTTTAAATGAGTTTTTACGAAGGTATTGTATACTTAAGGTAACTTTAACATCCTTGGCCCCAAGAACATCAGCTGCTTTGTGTTCATCAAGGTGGATCTCAAACCCTGGGAGAGATGAAAAAGCAGGCTTGATTGCTTCTGGTGATATACTTACTACCTCTTGCTAATTTTGTCTACCCTGCTAAGGGAATGTAATGTGCTGTATACAGAAGAGGACAAATGTTTGTCTGTTTATATTATATTAATGCTGACCCATTTACAGGAAATTTGAGATTATAATTTGACTGACTCAACACTGGTAGCCTGTCCTTTTTCATAAACAGACAAGTTTGAGGTCAATGCAAAAAGGGTTTTACAGAACAGAAGTAAGGTGACCTTGTCCATATTCGTAAATAGGGATACGTTTGTCCTGTGTGATTAGAGGCAGAGCTCTCAAATCCATTTCAATAAGCTAAACACTTAAAATTTTAGAGCAGAGTGCTCTGGCTCAGCCCCTGCAAAGCTGCCCTGGCTGAGACAGGTGTAGGTCTTCAGAAGTACCAGGTGCTCAAAGTACCTGGAGTGCTGGCTCCATAGGGCAACAGCAGTGGTGACTTTCTTAACAGCTCACTCTGTGTACAGCTAGGTGAAGAACCTGACAAATACACGAACCTCTAGCATGTTTGAGGTGTTTATATTCTGCGAATGTGTATTTAGACTGTCTAGCATGGAAAAATACTAGTTCACAGGTGTCAAAGCATAATCCTACTACCAACAGCTGATTTTTTTTTTTTTCTGGATTTAACTCCAAGCTAGTATTCTTTTTAAGGTAGTGACAGGCTGAAATGAGATAGAGAAGTATTGGGAAAGATGTAGCGAGTTTGTAATCTTGAAGATTATGTCTGAAAGAAGACTTGGAGATCCAGCTTAGTTGAATCAGTTATGTTGAGTCACTAGTACAAGTTGCTGATGACTAATTGTGCCCTGTTTTATTTTTAACTAATTCATTGATAAAGTGAAAGCTGTAAACAGAAAACTAACTTAAAGACCAGGTGGCTGGAAGGTCATGGCTAAGCTTTGTAACAGTGTATCTAATTTTCTAAATAAAACAATGAAAGGAAGATGACAACAGAACCACTGGGAGTTTCAGCTGGGGAAGATTTACTTAAGCACCTGGTTGTCCTTGGGTTCAGGAGCTTGTTCCACCCCTCTGCTGATTGTGCCTTCCCTGGAGAAGCTGCTTCTGTAGTTTGCCTGTGGTCTTTTATGCAGTTGGCAGTAATGTTGGAAGTTATTAACTATGGAAGTGAGGTAATGTAGTATAGCTAAACATTGTACATGAGCTTTTCACTGAGACATGTGATGCCAATGTAGCATCCCCATTAGGAGAATAAATGGTGCTTTGTAGCCCACTGCTCTCCTTTCTACTCTGAAACTCAGAATTAGGAAAATAATGCTTCAGAGTTGTCCAGTATTAAATGTCTGCCTTCCTCACCCTCTGTTCTCTTGCAACACAGATGGTTATAGTGGCAGAAGCTTGGAGCTTTCCAGTATGCTGTTAAATCGATAGCTGATGTCAGACTTGTTTTCTTCCAAGGGGTTTTGGTGTAGCTGCACTGAGTACAGTAAGTGCTTCTGGGGCTTTGTCTTTCTGCTAGGAAGGAGAGTAAGGATTTGGTATGGCCTGTCCTGCTGGTATATTTTCAGAGTTGTAAGCAGCAGCTGTGGTAAAGCAGACTGTTCTGGAGATTTTTCTTGGAAGCTCTAATTCCCCATTGGTTTGTTGTACCAGTAGATGATTCAGTTCTAATTGTAGATATTGCTTACATTTTTAATGTCGCAGGCTGAAAGCTTTTATTGGCATCAAATTGTTCTAACAGGCTTTGGTGCGTGTGTGCTAGTGTTGATTAGGTGGCTGTATCTGCACTTCCTGGTGGCTCTCACCAGTTTGAAGTGTGATATCTTGTAATTTCTCAAAAAAGCAAGTGTGGGAACAAGCGGAGACTGTTTACAAGTTTCTGTCTGCAGAGTGAGCTGTCTTGCTAAGCCTGAGTAAAAGTAGCAGGAAACTTCAGAATGGCTTCACACTTACATAACAGTGTAGATATTGCACAAAGTTGGGAAGAACTGTAGTCTGTCGCTTCTAGTCTTCTAAATATGGAGATGTTTGGGTAGGTTTTGTAACTGGGAAGAGCGTCACTGTCTTGTGAAAATGGTGACTGTGTGGTCTTCTGGAAGTTTATAGCTTGGCTTTCTTCTGAAGTTGCACTGGTTGCAATAGTTTGTTGGCTATTCCTACCCATGAAGGTGTATTTGCATACTGTGAGTTAACTAATGTGTTGTAGGCAACTATCTAGTCTGGAATTGGTCCACAGACAAGAGGTTTGCAGATGAATCTATGAAGTGGTTATGACTGAATAAACAAATAAATTGTAATGTTTGCAATGGGAGCTTTCTATAAACTTGTGTTCTTCCCTTCCAGTTGAGAGGTGCAGCCTTGTCAGTAATAATCAATTTTCTTTTCCTCCCATCACAGGGTAGCTTGAGTAGCACGTGGATCCAAGCAGCAGCAACTCTGCTGAGGAGAGGCAGTTATTTCTAGTTTGAGGAAAAAGTGACATTGGTAAGACTTGACTTGTAAACTGCTAAATTACTCGGGTAACCCATGTGGTTGAGGAAGGACCTAGAGAAAAACCTGCCCCTTCAATATGGGTGAAATATTCCTGTAATAACTGCAGCCAGCTCTTTGAACTGTATATTCAGAAGAAGCTGGATTGATTTAAAAATTAGATTTCAAGCTGGACAGATATTGTTATATTGTAGATTCAAAGTCTAGGTGTTAGTCTAAATCACCTTCAGCTGTAGAACCACATTAAAAGAAATGCTGATCTCAGTGGTACATAAAGTGACCACTTTAGATACTTGCAGGAGTTAGTACTGCTGTTCTCATGGAGCTGCAAAATTCAGGCTGAGGAGTTAACACAGTTCTTCAAAGTTCTCCTTTTCAAGTCTGGCTTGTACGTCAGGGAAGAAACACACGTCCAATGCTGCTGATGTATCATTATAGCCTGGCTTGTCACTCAGCTTCTATTTGAGCTGGATAGTTCTGGCTGAGATCCTGAAAGTATTGACTGTCTGCACACGTAGGGTTTGACACATGAGACTGTTGCAATTCTAGCACAGCACTGATTAGGAGTAAATCTCCTTTCCAACTGACCATCCAGTTTCTATTTCTTGTGGTAATCAGGGCTTTTAAAGCAGTACAAAATAAACTTCCTTGCATCTTAAGTTGCTGATCTGAATAGGTACACTAGGATTTTTGTAGCAGTGTTAACTGCCAAATCTAATTGATAGCTACAGTCTTATAACATGGAAATAGTTATTCATATCCAACTTTATATGGCAAAAAGTTTTAATATTGTTTTCTTGTCTCCAGACTCAAAATGAGTGCAATGTTGGAAACTCCTGAGCTGCCGGCAGTCTTTGATGGAGTGAAGCTGGCTGCAGTTGCTGCTGTTCTGTATGTTATTGTTCGCTGCTTGAATTTAAAAAGCCCAACGGCCCCTCCTGAACTCATTTACCAGGACTCTGCTTTGGCCCGCTTTCTACTCAAATCTTGCCCACTTTTGACCAAAGAGTAAGTAGAATGTTCTTCTATGTTGACCTGTATTATAGTGAAAAGAGCTGCATTTGACCGTTTTTTTTCCTAATGTGTTTATTAACTTGGATGCAAATGAATGTCAGGGTATTTTCTTGATAAAATAAACCTGGTTTTGGTCAAGCATTTCATTATTGTTCACGTACAAGGTACCTGGGTTTAGGACCAAGTCTTGTTGTGCAGAGTACTCCATGGATGTATGGAAAAAGTCATCCCTGTCCTTCTATAGCAGCAGTATGCAGATTCTGTACTGTACCTGCACTGTTTAGCCCCCTGTCTGGAAACAGAGGAGGGAATGGTTGCAGTCAGCTTTGTTACTATTCACATACTCCCATTTCTAATAGGGAAGGAGTCTATTGGGGCTCACAGGAAGGGAATTTCATGGTGTCTGTCCACTTAAAATGAACACAGGGCTGGCTGTTACTTTTAAAGTGCCTACTTCTATTTGGAGTGCCTTAAGTTGATTGAAGACTAATGAAATCTGTTACTGGATAGAGCACAGCATTGTAACTAGTTTCATAAAGTAATAACATGCTGATCAGCTTTTAGCTTGTTGAATCCACTTTCAAATTGACCTAATGTCAGCTGCGTACTTGAGCAGGCTTGACCTTCCATTCTAGAACCTCTAGAATCGATGCAGATTGCCCTTAACTTTGCCAATAATATGAAGCATTTAGTACAATGTCATGAGGCTTTGAAGGGACAGGGACTTGGATTATAGCATTGCTTGTCTGTAGTCACTTTTAAAACTTGCAAGTCCTATTTAGAAACTCTAAATGCATCAATTATCTGCTAAGTGCCGAGTGTAGCTGCATGAACCTTCCTTTTGGGTCTCAAAAATGAAGCTAACTTAATGGTAGTCATTCTAGGGAAGATGAGAGGCTTTTAGCAGTGGTTTTATGTGCCTTGATTACATGAGGTGTAAGATCTTAGGCTACAGGATCTGTAAACTCTTAGAGGAAACAGAATTATCTGTTTTGAATTGGAGCCCAGACAGGATACCCTGATGTGCTCTTGAGTATGGTGGTAATAAATGTGTGAAACTGAGCATTGAAATTGGATTCTTGATTATGTCTAGAGCCTCAACTGCAAAGTAGTTGCTTCCCTAAAATCTACACTAAGGAGGTTCTAGTTACTTGGTATCTTAGACGCTTGTCATCTCAGTGTTGGCACTCCAAAGGGGCATCTCTCTAGTTACTGTGAGAGCAAGTATGAGGCTGTGCTGATTGCCAGTCTTGAAGGCATATTAGTGTCAGGCTCATCTTTGGAAGCAGATTGTAAGCTAATTCAGAGTTCATTTTATTCCTATTTCACCTTTGTTCTCATGGCACAAGCTCCTAACACAGCTTTAGTAGAGGCATGATTTTGACTTTCAGGTGGAGAACAAAGCATTCTCAAAGGAGTAGGAATATGGAACATATCTAAAAATTGCAGTACATCTGTTGTGCATTAATTGCAGGAATGAAGAGCTTCTTGCAGAACCCTACTGCTGTGTGTGTATGCAATCTTGGGTTGTTTGCTTTCTCTGGATTAGCTCAGAGCTCAGGCTTGCCAACTTCTCTGGGAACTGCAGCAATGATTTCCCACCCATGCTTCTGGGGCAGAACACTTCCTTGAAAGTCTTACATGACCCCAGGAAACAAACTCAGCTGAAACAATTGACAACAAAATGTGTCAGTGGGTAGTTGTTCAGTCTTATTACCTGTGTGCTTATGTTGGGGGAGACAAGATTATAATTGCTGTTGGACTGAAAGGGTTTATAGCAAAGACAGCTGTGTAGGATGATGTGTATGTGAATTTTTTGTGATTCTAGTGATGTTATCGCAGGCATTTTGATACAGAAAATCTTCAAAAAAACCATGTCTTCAGGCATGAAAGTCACCTGGAGACTAAGAGGGGAACAAATGTATTTAAATTCCTGCAATTATGCATGAAATAGTTTGTAAGATTAATTAGCAAAAAAAAAAAATGTGAAAACAGCTTATGCCATACCCCACTGAAAAATTTTGCAAAGCTTTGATTACTTGCTAATTATTCGGAGTGTTAGGAAAGCTGATTAAGCAGCTCTTTTCATATTCTACAATGAAAGCAAAATAAGTAGTCCAGCAATTCCTCCTGTTGTATCAGTACTGGGTTTGTTGTAAGATCTGTTTTAAGACCAAATCCTCTGTGCAGCTGTAAACAGGCATTCATTCCTGATTTGTTCAGCTCTTTTGTGCTGGGGATGATGGTATTTCTAGAAAAAAACAGGGTGGCAGGGAGGAAGCAGAAATAAGCAAATTTATTCTATCTGTGCAGCTGCTCAAAAGTACTTGGGTGGGGGGAGACACCTTGGATTTTATTTCTTCGTTATGGCACTCTCCTCGTCTATGGACCTGTTCAATACATTACAACTGTGGTGTGTTCAGTAAGCCAAGTTATGGTGGATGAATAATTTAAGAGCTTTGGATAGTAAAACTGCCTGAGGTGGCTGTGTGCCAGGTACCTTGTACTTGCAGATGTTAGCACTGCTTTTTACAATTCTCTGAACTGCTAGAAGCTTTCTGCGTATCGATTGAACACTAGTAAGCAATAGATTCTGTCTTAGAATTCATATTTTGTTACCTCTGTATTTCCCTTCTCCCCTTATCCAGCTCTACTTCACCATACCAAGTGGAGTGGCATAATCAGACCCTTTCTCATTCAAAGAACTTCTTGTATGGAAGCTCTTGCCAATCAGCACAGCTATTGGTGCCCTTGTCGCTCTGGCCTAACCCCTGCCTGCATCTGTCTTTTTTTCCTGTCTTTCAAATTGGTACAGAAAGTCTTCCATGTGCTTCTTTTTCCTGTACAGAAACGCAACATTGGCTTTTTGATTCACCAAGACAAATTCGGCCAGTGTTTGGACTGGGCTAGAGATTTTTTAAGGCTGTTCCCAGTTTCTTCTGTGATCAAGTGTGTGTGTATCTTTATTCCTGTAGAGCTGACGCAAGTGTTACCCTCACTGAAAGTTATCCTTGCCATCTGCACACTTTTATCCTTAATAAGGAAAAGTGCCTCAAAGATTGAGGAAAATGACTGCCAAGCCTGTTTAATAGTAAACACTGTCAAAGATCCAGCCTAGATCCTTCTTATCCTTTGCACTGTAACCTATGCTGGATAAGTAGGTGGTTCGATACCCAAAGACTCTTGCACGGTTATTGCTTTGTTTCCAGATGCAAGAAATCACAAAAGCTGTCTTCAAGTTTTTCAGTGTTGTTTTCCTACATCTAATAGCAAACAGTGTTTGAGTCCTGTCAACTCTGTAGTGTTTTGCCCCGAGAGTAACACTTCTAGAAGAATAATAAACTACGGCAGTGTTACTACTGAAGCTTTGGCAGGTGAACATGTTGAGAGGTAGAGTGGTGGTTCCCTATTGGTAAGTTGAAGCATTTGCGTTAGGGAGAGAATCAGCTTTAGTGGCTCTGAGTCCTTACAAAGTCTTCTGCTGTGCCACTGGCAGTAGCCTTGTGTTCTCTAGCTCTCATCAGCAAGGAAGATGTGCTACAATATTCATGCCCTGTTTTGACAGAATTTCTTGTAGTCACTGAAGGTGGGGGAGGCATTTTAGTAACTAAAAGCTACTCAAATTGGGAAGGAGGTGGTTGAACCAAGGAGGCCAGCCTGTACTTTTAAATAGTTCTGACTTCATATGATTTCTATGGGCAGCAAACCATTCTACTCCTCTTGCATTAGTTTCTTTTTCAGAGGCTCGGGAGACATGGAAGCTCTGTAAAGCAGCTGTATGTTTCTGTTGTTCTGCATTTGCTGTGTCTTCATCATATTGAACTGATGCAAAAAAAAAAAAAGCTGCTTTCTGTATATTTAAAGGGGAGAGGATTGAACCCTGCAGATTTGTAGATGAGCTTTCTTGACTGGAATGCAAATTGCATTCCCTAGTATCAAACAAGGGGCAAGGTTCAAATAAGGCTTGATTTGTAAAGCATCCTTTAAATACCTCCACACTGCTCTGTAAAGGGGGAAGAAAAAACTTGTCACCTGTTGTAATGCAGGTGGCTGTTCTCAATGTACTACAGAACATAAAGTTGATGGAAGAGTTAAAGTGTTAATCGCCTCAACTGAAATGAAGTAATGCTCCAGAAATAAGCCTATTGCTGGACTTCCACTTCAGATGTTTGAGGACCTGAATGCTGATGCTTGCTAATAAAAATAGCATAGTTTTTGTGCTTTGTGTGAGCTGCTTATACAGCTGCTGCTTTCCTAAATTCCTACATACTGGGTGATGTACGTGCTTTAAAGTCATAATCCTGCTGCCTGAAAACCACTAAAACTTAATCTACAATCACATGTTGGAGTTGTTTTTAACATTAACATGCAAGGAAAGTGTTTGTGAAACACTCAGTTCTCTTGCTTTCAGGCACCTATTGAAGATATGGGTTTGTGTTGCACAGCTGAAGCACAGCATTTGGAGCTAAAATGTTAGCATTTGTGAGCAGGTTTATGTAACTGAGGTCACTTAGCCAGTTAAGACTGAACTCTGTACTGCTTCTGCTGTATAAGTCAGCTTCCATAGTAAGTAACTGGCATCCCAAGTTCTGCCTACCTTGTGTTGTAGAGTCCTCTTACTGGAATTTATAGGACTGGCTACTGGCAGTAACTACCTGCCTCGAATATTTGTCTTTAGTCAGTGTCCGATATCTATTGCAACTAACCAAACCAAGGAAGACAAATGAGTTGGTTAAAAGCCTTTGGATCTGGAGCAGACTAGGAAGCTGGTTTTGTTTCACAGAAATTGAAGGGTTTTGTTTCCAGTGCAGCACAACTTTGCCTTAAGATCTCATATGTTATCAGTACGTGCTTGTCAGTGCTGTTGTGGTCCATCATACTCATCCTTGTGTGGATGTGCATAAACCTCTTTGGCAAGAGGTCTTTCTGTCCGCTGTTTGCCACCCAGCTGGCTGCTCATCTCCTGTTATCCATAAATTACTATTGCCCAACTGTGGAAAATACTAACTTATGTCATGGTGTCTATGCCTGTACTCTTGTACAGCTGTGAGCAGCTTGAGTGGAACAGGGCACACTGAGAAATATATAGTGAACTATCTCTAGGCAGTGAAAATTGCTGTCCTGGGATAATCTCTGCAGTGGACTGCTTTTCAAAACCCCTTTGGCTGATTGCAGGCATTATAAAGAAGCTGAAGTCTGTCGTGTTCTTGAGCATTTCCCCTGTTTCTCCTTAATATCAAGGCCAGAGAGAAGCTGCCAGCTTTTGAGTGACGGGCCCTTGCTGGAAGGCACAGTTAAATTTAGTGGTAGTGATTGGTTTAGTATAAAATCTAAAGGGCAATGTTTGAATGCTTCTTAAACTGAATACTACTTAGTTGCTCAGTCTGCATGATATCTAGCTCATGTTTCCCTGCTGAGCTTGTTTTGTTAAGGCAAGGCATAAGAAAAAAAGTCTGAGTACATGCTTTTCTGCCTATGGGATGATTGTTTGAGTAGCATCTTTTTTTCAGCTGTTTGCCATTAAGAATGTTGGTTTCACTACAAAACAATCTGTACTAGCTATTGCTATGAGCTCTGATAGTTACATTTTCCAGCTGAATTGAGAAGGAAAATGTCTCTGGAATTGTTTTTCACATAATCTTACCAAAATGGAGAGTCAGCAGAAACAATCTGACAGATGCTCTGTGAAGGCAAACTTGCTCAACTGAGGAGAAGTCTTGCTGGAATGCAGTGGTATAGAGGCATGACTTTGTTCCTGACAAGGCTTTGGAGAGTTTTGTAGCAGGTTAAATTGGCAACTTGGTAAATGAAAGTTAGTATTTGTAGTATTATTGATACTCCTTTTGCATCAGTCTAAGGTGAGTTTTAGTCTGTCTTAGTTTTCCCTCTTATTATACATGACCTATGCAGTCTGGGAAACTTCCTTTCTCTTCCCTATTGAAGTCTTGTGATATTCAGTCTCCTGGAACCTGGATACTTAAGGGATTTTAGGATATCTGTCTCGCCATAAGCCTACTGCTTAAAAGCTGATGGGCAGTAGTAAAAGAAAAGATAGGTGAGATAAGAAGCTTCTGCTCCAACACTAGCATGTATTTCAGAGCTTTAACTGCCTTATTTTTAAGTGCGGATTGAGAGATATATTTAACATGTTTAAGTAAGACTAAGTGGGAGTAACAAGTCTGTGCATCAGAGTACTGTCTGATGTACATTACTCATGCTGGAACTTGACCTTTGAGTATTTATCTATGCAGAGTGACTAATGCTGGTGTGTCTTTGCACAGAGGATGATGCTTAAACAACTGACTAGAGTTTGTGTAAAGCATTGAGCATGTCTCCTTGGTCCTTAGGATGCTCAGTGCGCTAACTTGTGCGCTCTGAAGGGAGCAAGGAGTGAACACATTTTTGTCCATAGGGCTTCACACAGTTTTATCTTCGAGGGAAAGTTGGAACCCACATGTGGCTTGTCCATCATGAGTGGTGTCACAGGGATTCCTGCTTTGGTTTTAGTAGTGTCAGAGTGTAGAGGCAAGTTTTTGTCATGTTCTGGTGGATTATGGGCTTAAACAGTAAATCTGAGCCCTGGGCTGCCTAGTTTTCTGTGAACAGGGTAAAACATGAAAGAACATGATTTCAGCTTCATGTGGCCTCAAGAAATGGAAGGGAATAATTGCAGGAAGCCCTAATTGCATAACAGAGAGGGAGTTGCTAATCTCTCAGGATCTCCAGTGGTGTCAGAGGCTTTCAAGCTCCTTCTGCATACCCTGCTCTGTGTAGCAAAGACCACAGCTCTTTAATTGGAAGCATGTCTCCTGGGACTGTTGTTCCACTAAACAAATCATTTATGCTTTCCTGTTGAGAGCTGATGTAACTATATTTTTCAGGTCTTGGGCTCAGTCTCTCCTTTGCAGATTGGCCAGGTGACTGCCCTCCACCACGTGGGCATCAGTAAGTTTACTGTTAAAGCACTTGCAGCTCTGCTTGTGCTAGAAAAACCTGATAATTAAGCCTTTAACCCCTTCCAGCTAATAGCAGTGTTTCCCTTTGTGTCTTTTTTTTGAGTGTCAGTAAGCCAGGAAAGGAAAGATAATCTTTGTCACCTGGCTTTAGTATGCCCTTGATAAACATAATTGGTAGAGTCCCCCCTCTTATGTTGAAAGGGATTTACTCTTCAGTGGAATTTGGCCAATTCTGACAGGTCCTTTTAAAACTGTCTCAGCTTTACCTAATTCTGCTTGAGAGGCAAAATCCCCCTGTACCATGCACTTCACTTAACTGAGAAAAGCGATTCTGTGTAAAATCATCCCAGCCATCAATTTTTGGAGCTTTTAGTGGTTTAAAACTTGCTTATAAATCCTGTTGTCTCTGTCACTGGCTTGTACAGTCAAATGCTTACACAAGTTCATATGGCTGAACCCAGCAGGCTTCAGTCTTTCAATTGAAGCAGATTTACAACACTCTACAGGTTTTGGAGGTCAGTTTAGTTGGCTAGCAACATGCTGTCCCAGTCTCACTGAGGTATAAGATCTCTGTGTATTTAGTGAGAAGTATTTGTGCCTGTAATGTTTCAATACAGAGGAATGTCTGGATTTTGGCAGCTGCCATTGGTAATGATTTGTTGGCTTTTGAGTGTATCAGTCTCTCCCCTTGTGTAAAGCGGCAAAGATCAGTTCTGACAGTTCAGTTACAGGAAAAAACATTTAATATTTGTAACTATATATGGTAATGAGGGAGGAGATTTGTTATGGGAGTGCTTATTTCTTCTCAAAGGCTCATTAACACAGCAGGAACAAGCAATTAAATTACCGCTTCTTTCAGATACATTCCACCCCTAATCTGGGGAAAGAGTGGACATATCCAGACTGCCCTTTATGGAAAAATGGGAAGAGTGAGATCACCACATCCGTATGGACTTCGCAAGTACCTCACAATGCCAGATGGAGCAACAGCCACCTTTGATCTCTTTGAGCCTCGATCTGAGCACTGCATTGGAGGTCAGTCAAACAGCTGCTGTCTGTATGTAGCTAACCTTGATTCTGTGCTCTGGGGATGAATGAGGACACTGCTGCTTGATTTAGCAGAAAGGATAGATGTTAAATCTGGTGATGGAAGGGGGCTGTTAAGCTATACCAACCAATGTGTGGATACTGCAAGGCTGTCTTGTCTATTCCTGTATCTCAGACAGCAGGAGAGACCTTCCTAGACTAATCAACTGTTTGTGGCAAGAGGTGGGGAGTCAAGGAACTAAAGAAATTTTCCATAACTTGTGCCTCCAGTGAGAGGCTGGCAAAGAGAAACTGGTGGTAAACCTTGTTTGGAGTGCCCTTTGCCTGTTAAGGCAGTGGGATATTAAAACAGAGGCCTGCTGCACAAGGTTCTTCATAGCCTGGTGCATATGGAAAAGAAATTAGTTTTCATATCCCCCTTAGTAGCGGGTTGTTGATAGTCTTTACTAATGGTAGATGTTTCGAGATCACATGTGCATAGGGTATGAAGGAGTCCAGACGTGAAGAGAACACCATGAAAAAGCAGAAAATCATGGTGGCTCCTTAAAATATTAAGTATGTACATTCAGAGTGAATTTTGGCTTTCAAACTCAGTTACTGGTAATAATAGCAACACTTAAAACTGAGTTACTGTGGCTTGATTTCAGAAGTACAGTTTACCCCTGCCGTAGCTGATTTCATTATAAGCCCATGACTCCCATTTGGCCTTCAGAAAAAAAGTTCTTAACTGTCAGTGTTGAGATCCTCATGGTATAATGCTGCACTAGAGCACTTACTGTTCTCTTCGTTGCTAAAGGGAATTTGAGCAGTGCTTTCCTGATGGGGCACAACTTCAAGTTTCTAGAGCTGCTCAGTGTTAGAGCTTTGCGTGTAAGACTGATAGCTAATTTGAAGCGCATGTGCTAATCCTGACTGTAATTTACTGTGCTTATTTGAATTGCGACAATTACTTTCTTAGTTGATTAAATGATATCTTGTTAAACTAGTGAACAATGTCAGCAGATCAAATATCATTAGATTAACCCCAAAGCAGATAATAGCTAATGTCAGCTGATCAGAATGGCTGTGCTTAAAGCTTCTTTTGAAGATCTGTTAAATCCAGCTTTGGAAGTGAAACAGGCAAAATAGCGTAGTCAGTCTTCTTGGTGTCTGAACAGGCAATGGCCTCTAGGACTTACACACACTTAGGAGTCACGAAAGGCTGTCAGAAGGCAGAACATGCATAATGTCAAAAACGTCCTACAAAGGGAAGAACTTACTCTAGTTCTGTAGGTGCTATCTAGAGACCTGTTTGGGCAGCTTTCCCTGATGTTAGAAGACTTCATCTCCTGTAACGTGAATTACTTTTTCACATCTGTAGCATTAGAGCTGCCAGTCTCCTGTCCCACAGTGGATTTTTGGCAGACTAGTAGGATTTTTAGCTTGCTTCTGGTAGATGGTTTCCCACGGATCTGAAATAGAAACATTCTGAATTTCTTAATTTGCATGAAGTGACATTTACCTAACTTCCCTCTCTTTCTGTGCACAGAGGATGTCACGATGGTAATCTGCCCTGGGATTGCTAACCACAGTGAAAAGCAGTATATCCGCACTTTTGTTGACTATGCGCAGAAAAATGGGTACAGATGTGCTGTCCTGAATCACTTGGGGGCCTTGCCAAACATTGAGCTCACTTCTCCACGAATGTTCACATACGGTAGGTACTTTACGGCAACTGAGGACTTATTTTCAAGCTTGTGGAATTTCTAGGGCTTGATCAACCTCATTTGGCATAACACGACTACTGTATCTGAGTGAGGATGATAATTTGGTAGTGTTTCTTAGGAAACAAACTGAACTTACATGTGAAGAAGAGGGAAGGATAATAGTGGGATTCACTTTACACATATTTCTTAACCAAGAAGGCAGCTTTTGGAAAGAAAACTTCTAGCTGCAGGTTGGGTTCTTTAAAGAGCCTGCTTAAACTGTTTTAGAGGTGATGAAATGTCATGTTTAGTGGAATGTGAAACAAAACTGGCTCTGGAGAATAAACACCACTTCTGAGGCTTTGTAGATTCCAATATGAGGGGGCTGTACCAGCCTATCAAGAAAGCACATTTCTGTCCTAGAAGGGACATGTGAGGATTGGTCCCTAGGTGAAACACAAAATGTCAGGGAACAGCAACAGCTTCATAGTATGACAGTAAAGCTACAGAAGTGGCAGTGCTTAAATACCATAATTTTGGGATTTCACCTTGAATATAAGGAAATATTTCTTAACCTAGAAATCAAAAGGAATAGAGGATTTGGAACTGTTAAGGGTGTCTTCAGCTATTCTTAACTGCCTTGCTAGCAAGTAACATAATCTTCATAGAATGTAGCCTTCTTGCCTGTGACCTGATCCACTTGTTCCCGAGTTCTCTTGAAACCTCATGTCCTTCTCTACTGTAAACATCTATGGATACCTTATGTCAGGAGTCAATTGTGGGTTTAGCAGACTGGTGTTAGGTTTGTGGGTTTTTTCTTTTTTTTATTTTTTTAAAGATAACCAAGATACTTCTAAAATTTTGCATTAATGGTTTGAATGTTTGTCTTGAATGGCTATATTGCCAAAATAGAAATATTGTAAGGCTGTAATTCTTTGCTTATTTTTACTTTTCCACTGAGGAATAGTTTTTAATGTTTCAGGAATACAAACAGCTTCAGTTTGTATCAAGGCCTTAGGCTGCTGCTGGCTTTAAGCCTACCATGTCTTGGGAACTAAGCTTGGCCTTCTCAAGGCATTTGGGTTTTTTGATAAGAGTTGAACTCTTTTCCATGGAGCTTTCACTTTAGACCTTGGTGTTACTCAGTGATGCCTCTCGAGACATACTTTTCTGACTCTTTTACAGCCTTGGAAAAAAGGCAAGGAATGCCTAGCACTTCCTTTAAGTAAGACAGTAAATCACTTGACAGAGTTGCTTGTTAAATGAAGTGCCAACAAGACCATGAGCAGACTTTACTCTGCCTCCAACCCAAATATCCTAGTGTCCTTCCACCTTTTGATGGATTCCTGATGTATTTGCTGAGCAGGTAGCCTAAATCTGGGATTTGCCGAATCCTCTAGCCTTTACGTCAGCCTTGACTTGTTGCTAATCTGGTTTCAGATTTCTGGAATAGTTTCCAGGTGCCCTCAAATTATGAAGGCTAAACACTAAAGCATTCTGACTGCAACACAATGTTTGTCAGCTTGAGGAAAATTGCTCATTAAGAGTGTTCACGGTGGAGTGCCCAAGTCCTCCTGAAATGCTCAGCCAGAAGTCTGCCATTTCATTGAAGTAAACGCAAATCCTAGTGCTCAGTCTCTGCTCCAGAGCTAACTGAAACCTGAGTGTTCCTAGCAAGAATGCTACAGTTGAGGTGGGGAATATACTTGAGCAGTGTTAGGTTGGCATAGGGTAGAATCGCAACTCTTGGGACTTATCTCCCTGGGTGAGTTCCCCAGGGTAGAGCTGAAATTCTGACTCTAGACAGGAATAAATAGCTGGAGTTTTATTTCTGTTGTTCCTGACGTGCCTCCTTGTGTGGCCTGTAGTCTTAAATTCAATGGTAAGGTTAACTAAGTGCATACAGTTGCTACTAGTATACTAATACCATTGGTTTTGCAGCTATTTCTCTTCATGTTTCCTTTTTCCAAACTCGGAGGCTGGAGAAACATCTGTAGGCACTCAGGTGTTGCATGTGTGGAGGCCTCCAAATCTGCTAAATGATTTGCAAACTCCAATACTACCAGAAGCCAGATCCATCAGTGCCTGCAGCCTGTGAGATGCAAGTCATTGTTAGCTGAGAGCAGAACAGATCTGTATAAAGGCTCTTCATTTTTTCCTTGAAAGGGGGAAAGGTCAGGGTACGTGTACATCTTCTGGAAGGCTGCAGTTTCTTTACCTCTTTGGTGGCTTAAAAGGACAAGCTGCCTATGCTTAAACCTTTCCCTCTGATTCTGGAGAGCACCTGTTTGGTCAGGTTCTGCAACAATCCACTGAGTGTGTCCCTTCAAGCCAACTCTGCATTTCCATCCCCTTCCTGCATCAGTGTGGATTTAAGGACCCATGGTAGCATTAGTGAAAGCAAAGGGGCAAGCTGCTTTCCCGACACACCCACTGAGTTTCAGGAGTGGCAAACTGCCACAGGAACGTAATGATGTGATCTCTTCTTAGATAGTAATGTCAAGCCCAGAGTTGCTGGACTCTGCTTTTTAAGCTGCTTTAGAAAGGAAGAGTTTGGATTGTCAGATTAGCTGTTGCTATGACTTTTAAACAAGTAATTTCTTCTTACTTGGGCACTCTGACGGAACTCAGCGTGAGCTAAGGTCCCCAGGACTCATAAAACAGATGCATGAACATGTGAGAATCGGAGCTCTTAAAACCATAAGGTTATTGAAAAGACATAAAGGGTAAGAAGCTGGACTTAAAACACACAATTGAAGCTTGAAGTGGGAATCAAAGTATGTTAGAAGATGGTTCTTCACTTTGTCTTTATTTTTAGGTTGCACATGGGAGTTTGGTGCCATGGTTAATTACATCAAGAAGACCTACCCCCAGACCCAGCTGGTTGTGGTGGGCTTCAGCCTGGGTGGAAACATCGTGTGCAAGTACCTGGGAGAGAGCCAGGCCAACCAGGAGCGAGTCCTGTGCTGCGTCAGCGTGTGCCAGGGGTACAGTGCACTGAGGTAGGTTTGGAGGCTTATCCATGATGGTCTTTTCTGAGGGTGCATGTGGGAGGGCAAGGTGGCACTTCTCTTGCACTGAGCTGCTGTGACAGATGGCAGTGTACAGGATGAAGGAGCAGCCAAAGCTTTGTGGGTCTGGCAACACAAATAGTTTCTGCCAATGTGTATCCAGGTATGTGCTGGCAGCTTCTGGCCTGTGTGAGCTGGCCTACCTCTGTCTCATGGCTATAGCATCCAAAGAGGAGGTGTTCCTTGTGCAAAACTGGTGTAATTAATCTGGCAAACCAGGCAGCCTGACAAACTGCTGAGATGATGCCAGCCTTGCAAGCAATAGTTACACTTTCTCATCACTAAGTATCCCTTGATTCATAATAGCTTCTCTGGCTTGGGTGTGCGGTTTCACTCTTACCTGGAGAGATTGGAAAGACACAGCTGTCAGTCCATGCTCCCCTCTTACTGTGTGTCAGTGCTGTGCACTGATGACGTGATGGAGAGACACTTGGAACTGCACTGTGCATTTGGAGGGTGGGGAGGGGAAGGCTTATAGCCCTAAATTGTGCTTAAAATGTTAACCTGTGGTTCCCAAGGAAGTAGTAATTTACCAGAGTTGTAACAGCTCCACCTAGTGGAGGTTTGCTGATGAAGGGTCAGGGTGCAGCACTGCTCCTTGAGAACTGGTGGCTCATTTGATATGCATTACCTTTTCGTGTGTAAACAACTTGTTAAGAATAAAACAATGTAACTGGGCAAGCTACTAATTTCAAATTTTACTGTCTATACATATAGACAATTACCGAGGTGTAGCCGACTTTACAGTTACTTAACTGCATTTTTGAGCCCTGAGACTATTTTGAAAGGCAGGAGAGGTTGTTGCGGCTAGGTTATTTGGGTGAAGAACCTTTAGGGAGACAAAAATGGTGAAACTATGGCAACCTTGTGAGAGGCTTGCTATGGGACTTGGCCTTCCTGCCTGATGAAGGCAGCTGGCATTCTTGATATTGCTGTTGCCTTTGCCTGTACAGAGACTAGTTTGATATTTGGCAGTGTTAAGATACTTTTTAAGAGTAGCTTTTACAGGTGAAAGAAAGGAGCTTTTCTGGAAGAATTAAGTAGTGACTAGAAGGTTGATATGTGCTTCGGTAATACTTCATCATACCTAATCCTTCTTGAGATCAGATGCAATAATTGCTAGAAGAGTGTATAATCTACTGTTAGCTCCATGTGGGCTCCCACCCTTAAAATCTGAACAGATGCTTTAAGAAACAGTTTTGCTGGTTTGTTTTTTTTTCTTCAAGTAAAATGTTCTTAGTTGTCTCAGGGTTCTGATATGGAGCACAGAGTATCCTTCTGAAGTCAGCTATTCAGTTGCAGCCATCAGAGAGTGCTTGCAATAATTACAGCAGGTTGTGTTCTGTTTGGTTTATCTTCTGCAATATTGTATTTATCTTCTCCAGAATGTTGCTGTGAGTAGTGCTATTCCCTAAGCTGATTTCTGTACTAATGTATCATAATGTGATGGTCAAATAGGAGGGCAAGGACGGCCTGGTTAACAATACTGCTCTTGGATATTTGTGTGGAGAACTAACAACTGCCTATCTGACTTCAGTATGCAAGTCTTGAGTAGGTTGTGTCGATTTTTAAGCTCTTGACTCCATCTGCTGGGTAGACATCTGCTAACAAATCTCTAGTCACAAAAACATCTATGTGCTACTGGGCAATTGGCAAGAAAGCTTTTAAGATCCTGTGTCTCCCTACTTGATATCTACCTCTGGTTTGAAATGTTAATTAGCTGAAGAGTTAAGAGAGAAAAATGAGCAAATACCTACCGAGCAACAGACATGATAACCAGGGCACCAGGCCCTTCCTATAGGATTGGGAGGGAGGTGGTAGAAAGCACTTCCAGGTAGAATGGTTAAGCCTTAACCTTCCTGGGCATGATCTAATAAATTAACTGGCCTTGTCTTCTGTGAATGTGGATTACCCAAATAGACATGACCAGTTAGTTCACAGTTACTTTTTTTTTTATTAGCTTTTATCCCTCAACTTCAGGAAGTAAACAGGAAAAAGTGGTGGTGAGCAAGGTGAGCCAGGGATGTGAAATATGAAAGCTTTTACAGACTGTCAAGCATGAGCCCCATAGACGGTCATAATAAAGTAACAGCAGTACTAGGATCTGCCAGAAGAATGAGGCTCTTAATTTAATGAATTAACACGGAGTTTGGGGAATTTGTTTCCTGAGGCTAAGCAGGGATATGTCGTCTTATACCTTAATCTCTGCCTGCACAGGCTTGATTTTACTTTTTGATCTTGTGGAATGCACCTTCATCATAGCTACATGCTGTGGGGAGATTCCTCAGCTTTGAAACCTGTGCAGTTCTCAAAATACCTGAAGCTGCGTTTTTTTCAGAACTTTTAGCTCTTAGTATTAGGATTACCACTGTCCACCACAGGAACAGCAGCTTTGACTTCAAACACCTTGTAATAGCTCAAAAGGTTTGTTTGGAAATTCTTTTGTGGAGAAAGAAATGTGCATCTTCCTGTCTTCCTTCATGCCCTTGCCCTAGCTTAAACATGGTAGTGTAGTCTGGCTAGACAAAGAGATAAGAAGGCTCTGGAGCGAGTCCAGAGAAGAGCAACAAAGCTGGTGAAGGGGCTGGAGAACAGGCCCTATAAGGAACAGCTGAGAGAGCTGGGGGTGTTTAGCCTGAAGAAGAGGAAGCTGAGAGGAGGAGACCTCATTGCTCTCTACAACAACCTGAAAGGAGGTTGTAGAGAGGAGGGAGCTGGCCTCTTCTCCCAGGTGCCAGGGGACAGGACAAGAAGGAATGGTGTCAGGCTCCACCAGGGGAGGTTCAGGTTGAACATCAGGAAAAATTTTATCATGGAAAGGGTCACTGGGCACTGGAACAGGCTGCCCAGGGAGCGGGTTGAGTCACCTTCCTTGAAGGGGTTTAAGGCACAGGTGGACGAGGTGCTGAAGTACATGGTTTAATGTTTGATAGGAATGGTTGGACTCGATGATCCGATGGGTCTCTTCCGACCTGGTGATTCTATGATTCTATAAGTTAGTTAAAAAGAAAATCCAAACTTTAGCATGGCATGCTCAAGAAAACATAGTTTGCTTAGTTAGCTTTTGCTCTTGTAGAGGACTTGCAAATCATGCTAAATCTGTTGTAGTTCCACAGTATGTTAATGTTTAAATGGTGGGAGTACTTCAGTAACTGAAACTGCTTCCAGCATTCTTGGGCTGCTCTGTAAATGATAGTGTGTTTCCTCAGTAACAGCAAACCCTGTTAAGAGTATAGCTATAACCTGCCCGTGACCCTGCAGTGTAAAGCCAGGCTGGTATCAGACAGAGCTCACAGAATGCTGGATTACTTTTATCTGTAGTTAAAACAGAATTAGCTGTGAGGTACAATTCTACTTTGAGGATAGGTAAAGTCTTCAACTCAGATGCTACTTGCAGCTGCAACTTGTATCTATTCCTTGAGCTCCTACTAAGGAAGCTAAAACAATAATAGTGCCTCTACATATTGGAAACATCTGCACAAATTCTTGCCTCTTCAGAGCTAATATGCACAATAGTCAACAGGGGTTTAATCCTTTCCTTGGCAGTCCCATTAGGTAAATTACATTCAACTTATGCAGAGGGACACTGAAATCCTCTTGTCAGTGCTGCAGATCTTGACTGATGGCTCTTAAATGGTCTGATCCAAACAGCTAATTGCATTGTGCAAAGTGAGGCTGCAGATCTGTTTTCTGATAATACAAACTTCATCAAAGTGAAGTCATTTCCTGGGAAAGGTTAAGCTGTGGCAGAGAAGGCCTGGAGATTTGTTTACATAGCCTCTAGGCTGCAATAAGACGTTATGGTGTATTAATCTGATCTTTCAAGATCTGCTTTAACAGCTTTGATTGTTCTGCATGTTGTTTTTTTCTAGGGCACAGGAAACCTTCATGCAGTGGGATCAATGCAGAAGATTTTATAACTTCCTCATGGCAGACAACATGAAGAAGATAATCCTTTCTCACAGGTACTGCAATACATCACTTTACAGTGGTAGTATTGATTGGGACACTTGCTGTATTGGATTTCTCTTCTTGGTCCTTTAAAATAGGACTCCTTAAAGATTATAAATCAGTTCCTTGCTTGGTGGCCTTTAGATATTAAAATCTCTATATATTTAGATATAGACCTTTAGAGAAGGGGAGCCCATATCTATAAAATATACAAATAAGCTTTGAATTTGTTAGAAGAAAGCAGGACTTGTGTTTGCCTTCTTAGCAGACTTGTTTAATGAATAAACAAGGATGTGTGCAGGAAAACATTGCAATTGGGCTTCAAAGTAGAGTTTTCTGCGTTTGTTTCACTTCTAGCAAAAGAATTCCCTGTTCAAGGAACGTCTTTTTCTGCCATCTACCCGAGGTAGGATGAATCTTCTGCATCTCCTATATGGGGCTGCTGCTTATTAAATAAGCAAATAGTCTAACCGTAGTTCTGGCTTGTAGCTGTTCCTATAGAAAGAGAATGTAGCCAGCAAAATACTTAGTGTTGCTCTTTCAGGAGTGCAAGTGTACTTGTGGTGCTATTGTGATCTGTGGTACTTGCGTAACAAAGGAATGTGCGTGTTAAGCAGATGACGTAGCCAATGCTGTTGTTTCATCAATCAAAAGTTCTCTGGATATTTCTTTGTAGAGCAATAAATGTGTAAGTACCTCATCTGTGTATATTTGAAGCTGCTTGACTTGCAGGAAAAGGAGGAGGATATCCATGATACATTCCGATTAAGAGCGTGTGTCACTTGCAAACTTCTGGTTTGTTGTTTACACTTCTGTGCAGTGTGAAACACTTGTTGAGGGAATTAAGGCAACTGACATGTAGGATGATCCACATAATTCATTCCAGATCAACAAATATTTAGACAACTTGACCAGATTTAACATGTCAAGTAGGGTAAACCCCCATTAAAAGACACTTAAATTCATAACCCAGAAAAAGCCAGTGCTGGCATGAAGGTCAGTCTGTTAAGTAAACTTTTTTCATAATCACTTGTGCTCCAAGGCAACTCCCCAAAATCAAACCTAGTCTCCTTCTTACTCTGCCCTGCAGCTGTTCCTGAAAGGGAATGAAAAACCCTTTCCAACTTGTGGCTTTTGTTCTATTTGTTAGGGGACCATTTTGTTCTGGTCAGGAAACACATCCTCTCCTGAGGGCAATAACTAATTATGACAAGTGTCCATAGTAAATAACTTTCTGCTAAGAGAATCCCCAAGTCATTTCTGCTGTGTGAGCTAACCTAGTATCTGTGCTGAGGAGACTTTAGGACCAGATGGTGAAGGTGATGCTATGCCCAGAACTTCTAGTGCTCCCACCCAAGCCACCCACAGGCTTGATCTGAAGCCAAAGGACCCTCCCTCTAACCAAGCCTCTGTTCCAAATACCCTCAGTGCTGCCTATTCTAGGAAGATTCTTTTTAGAGGCCGCTCGTGCAGTTTTTCCAGTATAACAAGGAAACACTTTTTTGTATAAATAGACTACTAGGGTTTCTATTATGCCTATCTGCAAAGGAAGGTGGACAAATAAGCTGTACTTGTTCCCAAAAAAGCCTTGTGTATGTATTCTTATCTTGTCAGACTTGGTAAACTTAGTTGTCCTTGAACAGGTCATGGCTTTGCTGCCCTTATGCTATTTGGATGGTTTTTTGATGTTACTCTTCTAGGCACGTTCTTTTCGGAGATAATGTGAAGAAGCCACAAAGCCTGTCAGATGCTGATCTGAGCAAACTCTATACAGCAACATCCCTTATGCAGATTGATGATAACGTTATGAGGTATGAAGGGTGATTCGCTGTTACTATGTGGATCTCAAAAATAACTTCTTTCAAGTGCTGCTCTTCTGTGCTCCTTGCTGTGTCTGAAGGAATCTGTTAAAGTACAGTGCTGACAACCCTGGAATTCCTTCTTTGCCTTCACGTTGAATAAAACTTACCAGAAAAAAACAGCTTACTATTGATAGTCACAGCCTCTGTAAAATCATCCAGATATGCATTTATCTGTAAATCTGAACCTGCAGCCTTCGGTAACGTAAGAGGAGGCCAGCTCTGCCACAAGCTCTAACAAGACAGTGCAAAATGTGGAAAGTAAAACTGCCCCTTAGCTCTGCTTGAATTTTGAAACACTTCTGCCCTCTCAAATAGACGCAAGGGTTGATTGAAATGATGCAACCTCTTTCTTTGTCATGCTAACACCTAAATTAATCACTGTTTTATTAAGCAGTAGCCTGTTAAAGCTGCTTTCAAAGACACAGGCAGTTTCTTCAGTGGCAGTGTTCATGCCATGTAATGTTCTGTATCAGGCATTGACACCTTTCCAAAATGAAGCTGTAAAATGTCAGCTGTACAGCTGTAGCACCTTGGACTATGAGTATTGCTACCTGCTTTTTAAAAACATTTCCTAGGGAAATCTAAGGGATAAGGGACAAGTATGGGGGCCCTTAGTTTGGGCCAACAGCTACGTTGTCTCTCACATGAAGACTATTCACTGGAGTACAGGCTTACTGAAATCTTGATTTGGGATGGAGTGCTAAGGATTTGGCAAAGAACTAGAACCTCTGATAATTCTGAGTGGCTTGTGAGCAGGCCCTTGTGTCCAGGGGACCTTTGTGTTTGAGAGCCGTAAATTTTGGTGGCTTTGCATTTGAAAAGACTTCCAGGTGAAGATGAGCAAGGTGTAACTTTTTCTTTATTCCATACATACAGTTACTTAAGTGAAATGGGATACTCAAAATGTGGAGGCTGCTCAGCTTGCATGTTTGACTTGCCTATGCTATTACAGTGCTTGAGTAAGCACAAAGCATAAAGGCATGTGCTGCTAAAGGTGAGATTTGCACGGAAACCTGCATAGGAAAAGTATTTTCCATAAAAATTAAGGCATCATTCCCATCTCTGTATATGTGCCCTCACCTGGAAGAGTCACGTGGGTGGTAGCAGCAGATAATTACAATGAGTTTTCTCTGTTTCAGAAAGTTCCATGGCTACAGTACCCTGAAGGAGTATTATGAAGCAGAAAGCTGCCTGCATTACTTGCACAAGGTAAGCTCTTGCTGTAGGAACTGCTCTTGTACCTCCGTTTTCCTACAGGTGAGAAAATGCACTGTGGTGTCTGTTGCCAATACCTAGACAGAAGTGTCTTAGCTGGGATTTTCAGAAGTAATCTGTCACAGTGGAGTGGGATTTCAGTTCCTGCTACCTCTAATAATGGGGCTCTTAAAGAGTTTCCTTGACAGGTACTAGCACCCCAAGAATCTAGATAAAACCATGCGTTCAGCTGAACCGCTCTGGATGTATGATGAGGTGGTAAGTGGGTGGTAGCATAGCGTCTGCATTTTCAAGGAATACTTGCTAAAGACTGGAAGGGACTTAGGGCACTATCTGGCAGGCAGATGCTTAGCAAACCAAAATTCTGCAGAAGTGGAACTGGAAGATTAATTCCTCCTTGGATCTACTGAGCCAGAGGATGGAGATGTTCCAAGGGCGTTTCCTGGACTTGAACCAAGGTGTCAGTAACAGAGCTGGCACTAGCTATCTAATTTGTGAAGCAATACAGAGCAAAAAAGGGTGTAGATATTTGAATTCTGAGCAGGGAAGATTTGTGACTCAATCTGTATTTGCTTTGTTGCACCACAGCCCCTATTGTAAAATTAAATTTGAAAAATAAATCAAGGGCTGCAAAGTACGCCATTGGTGAAAAACCACCAGTCTTTAATTTTGGCTTTCTGCTCTTTGTGGTGCCTCTCCAGGTACAGGGCAATTCTCAAAGATGTCTTGAGTTATGCTAAGATGCTTTTACAGTTGGTAGACTGAAATTTAAATACCAACCCCTTACTGGTGTGTGTTTTTTTTTTTTTTTTCCTTCCTACCATGTTTCTTGATGCAGATTTATGTTCCTCTTTTGTTGGTAAATGCTGCTGATGACCCACTTGTGCATGATAGTCTCCTATCAATTCCAAGAGCTCTTTCAGGTATGTTCAGGCAGACCATTCCAGGTGTGCATATTTATGTACCTGCAGCTTCCTTATCACATTATGATCCATGATTTCAAAGCAGCTTGACTTACCTCCTTACACCTCTAATCCTATGGGAGGTGTACTAAGCCTCTTTAAATCATCAGTTGCTAGAACTAACAAGGTTAACCTTGATCAGGAAGAACTTGAGTCCTTTCAGGCACTTTATGCTGGTTTGGGTTGTGTTGATAACCAGTAGGCTACGTTCTTGAATGGAAGAAATATTCCTTGTGTCTTCATTCCTCATTAAGATTTAGTAGAAATGTGGGTTGTAATAGTGATAGTCTTGATCAGGTACAGATCAACAGCCCCTTTGTGGCTCAAGAGTGGGAGGGAGCACACACGATAGCTGTGTTATGTGGTACTGAACAAGGATCTCTCCTAAATGTGAGCTGTCTGTCTTCTGCCACAAAAAAATGCAAGTTACCTTTAAAAGATCAAAAGAGAGAGTTGGCTGCTGCTTCATCACACAAATAGCAGGTGAAGGGAGGGTCTCAGGGTTCATTCTTTTTCTGATTGAAGGCTGTGAGCAGAGAATTTATCTATATCTGCTTCAGACAGAAGCAAGCACAGATTTCTCGCTTTACATGGAACAAAGTGGCTGATGTACTATCAAAAGTTTTGATGCAGCCTGATATTATTCAAACAGTCCTACTCCCTGTGTTTGAGCTGGATGCTCATTCTCTAATGAAAATGAGAGTATTTATACCTGTATTGTCATAAGGTCCTAGCCAGCAGCACTTGTTTGAGCAGTGTTCTTGTGCTGGCTGGGATAGGTTTCTGCAGACTGTCCTGATCTGTGAGGCAATAAGGTTATGTGCTTTGACTTCAAAGTAGCCATAGCCTTTGGCACTGTGTTTCCTACATGTGATTGCTCCTTTAGGTCAGATAGAATGAAACTATCTTAAGCTGTGATCAGTTCAGCTCCAGCTTATTAACTTTCTGGAACTTTGTGCCTCCTTTTGTTTTACAGAGAAACGGGAAAATGTCATGCATGTGCTGCCCCTTCATGGAGGCCACCTGGGATTTTTTGAGGGGTCTGTACTATTCCCAGAACCTCTTACCTGGATGGATAAGCTTGTGGTACAGTATGCCAATGCCATCTGCCAGTGGGAGAAGACAAAGTCGCAATGCTCGGACACAGAGCAGTCTGTATCTGGCCAGGAGTAATTGACCCAAAGACTCTGGATCACTTCAGTTTATCTCCCCCTTGGGAACATTTTGTTCCCTAACCTGCTGCTTCAGGTTTCCATTCTCCTTGATACTCTATGGCTGGGGTTTGATCACAATGTTTTCTTCCAAAGTGGAGTTAAAGCTGAGGTTAATATCTGGTCAGAGCATCTTTGTGTTGTGTAGTCACTTGGGTTTGTAATTTACTGCTCTGCTAGAAGAATTAGGTTGCTGACTGTGACTTGTTACAGGGTTATTGAGTTAAAGACTGCTTGCTTAATATAGCACAAGCTGCAAATGTCAATCTCTTCACCTGCTGGTCAAAAAGTCAATCTGCAGCATTTGTTTAGGTGCAGATGACAGGGTAACTATGATTCTGTTCTCTGTCCCAGTGCTGAGAGCACCCTTTACCAAGCCACAATCTGCCACAATCCAGTGAGTGGTTCAGTCTGAAACCCACTAAAATGTGGCTTGGAAAAACAGATGCTTGACTGCAAGTGAAGTTCCAGCCTTGCACCATCCTAAGGGAAGCCTTTTAGTTTCTAGTAATGCACACTTACACAAGTGAATGAGTTTAAAAATATCTAACTCTTCTATGCCTCAGCTGTCTGTGGACTGGGGTGTCTTTGTGCTGAGACTTCAAGTAGAGAAAAGATGTAGGCTGGTAATGCCAGTTACTGTTTCTGTGTAAACCTATTCTCACACCAAGGCCAGATCAGTCACCTTCTTGTCATCTTTGCCTTTTGAAATGTAGTCTTCTTTTTAATACCAGATTATTGTCTGACCTAGGGCTTCTTTAAGCTGGCTCCAGCTTCCAAATGGAGACCAGTGATTAAGAATCTGTAGGATCTTTCTGTAAGCTCAGTCTGTTCTTAAGAATATTTCACGGAGAATTGTGTACTTTGTTAGGGATTAACTTTTGTGGGGGAGGAAGAGGGTATCTATTTAGTCTTGCTCCTCTCATGTCAGGAAAAATCATACCAAAACTCTTCCCCCGAGCTTTCAAAGCATCAAATGATTTTCAGACACTTGACTTGCCTTACAGTTGCTGGGGAACTGGATGTCTCTAGCTCTGTGCAACTAAAATGATACCTTTGCATGACTAACTACTTCCATATTTATGTATATACTTTAGGGTTACTGGCTCCAGCAAGACCCTGGGCTCTTCCTCACTTAAATTCCTTTTCCGCACCCATACATCCTCTTCTAATTACAATATGTGAAGTGTGACAGCTGTTTGAAGGAAAGTTGCCTACTCACTTGTGTGTTTCCCTCAAGTGACTGTTGTGGTCTTGTGCCAGGATGGTTGTTAAAGACTAGTCTGTCCCCTAGAAGGAAAGTTGTCCCATAACAAGCAGGAGACTGAAGCTTTGTAGTCAAAATATTTTAGTTTGTTCTGACGGTATTGTCTCATTAATCCATTCTTAGGATTTCTTTATCACAATGTCACCTTGTCAATTGGCACTTTATTGCTTCAGCATTCATCTGTGTTCCAGGCACTTTAGTTCATTGCTTAAGGGCAAAACAAGTGGCAAGATTTCAGCCTGGTGATACAGGGGAACAAGCCTTCTGGACTGCCCTGTCCCTGAACCTTTCAGTAGGCTGGAGAAGTGGGAGGTTGTTCTGGTAAAGCAATAATTAACTGTTGTAGCAAAGGTGTGTTATCATATCAGGAAATTCTTTTAATTTTGCCTTAGGCCAGACACCTTGGCCTGTTATGATGAACTGTGGCTACCTGCACATTCTCCTTACTGGTAAATCCAGGTTTCATTTTTTCCCCACCCCCTCAAAGAAAAGATGTGACCAAGTAAAGTGCAAGACTTGGCCATGCTTGTCGGCTGTTCCTTAAGAAACATTTTAGGGCATCAGTTTCCAAGGATCATCTTAGTTGATAGATATCTTGTCTCTGTTATTCTTATTTGTGCTGCATCTGTATAGTACTAAAATCTGTCATAAGATACTTCAGATTTTTGCTTATGTGTTCATATAATATTCATTGGATGTGACTTAAATATCTTCTTGCTTCAATAGAAGTGGAGTGTAAACAAGGCTCATATGCCTGAAATAGATACAATATAAATTAGGGCATGTAGGGGTATTTTTTATCTCCAGTGGGTTACAACTCTAGAGGTGTTTTGACTTCCCTGGTCTGCTGCAACTGTGATTTACACAGATCATGGCTGTCTGCCTTAAAGAAACAAAACTGCCCTTCCTGTACTTTGTCTTTCCTCAAACCACCTTTACTGTCTTGAGATGAATATCAACTCCAGACAGCTCTAGAGGAACAGAAGTTGTCCTTGACACCAATACTAATGTTGAACTGACACCATATGCGGATACCTATGAAAGGTCAGTGTGCATCTGATCTCCTTTGAGAGCAAAATAATTGCCTTCCTCAAGCTGACAGCTCTGTCAAAAGCAGGAGCTCTCTGCTCAGCTCCCCAGGTGGCCGAAACTCTGCCTTCCTTCCAAGGACCCCAGACTGGCAGAGCAAGCCACTTCTTAACTGGCCAGAAGATGAAAGTCAAGAGGGTGAGAACTGTCTGGGAAGGTTAGTGCTGAGGCAAAGGAAGTGTCTTGTCTCTGCTTTTTGGCCAAGTCATACCAGCCCCTCTGAAAGTAGAGCTTTGTCCTAGGAAGCTTTATCTTGGGGTGAAAAAAAATCCTTCTATTTTGTAAAGATCATTCTTGACAGACAAGGCTTTCAGATGGGTTTTTCTGTTCCTGAAGTATGAAGAACCTACCTTATCACATGTACCTCAATTTCAAATTTATTTCACTACTAAGGCCAGTCAATCAATGACCCATTTTGAAGCCAGTCTCCTAAAATGAGGTGATGCAACTGGGCAATTCTCAGAGCAGTAGGAGCTGTGGGCTTTGCCTAATCAGAGGTGTTTCTTTAAAGCTTTAATATGGATTTTTGTCTTGCTCCTTCAACCTGTTTTTGCACTTGCATCTACAGTTGTTCCAACCACTTGACTTGACCAACTAATTCTAGCCTGTTTGGGGAAGAAAAGCTTTTGCTATGGCTTGTTTGTGTGAGGCTTCTAGAGCCTGAGGTTCAGCTTGCTAAGCTTGTTGTAGGTGGAAGCAGTGAGAAATCTGTTCTCCCCATCCCACTCAATTTGTTTGTTTCAAAGTAAGACTCATGGTGTCAGACTTGCAGTAGTAACTTAGTTCTTGGAGAAGTGGGAAATTATGTTACAGTATGTTATCCAAAGGGAATCCTGTATTAAATCTTGCTTCTGACAGTGAGTGGCAACTGTCGCCTGATGCATGTACCCCAAGGTCCATGCAACTTTTTCCAATTCTAATCAGAGATGGTGTTCTCTCTCATCGTAAGACAATACTAGTCTTTTAATACAGACAGGTATTCTTCCTTTGCTCAGTGAACTCAACCTTCAATGCAATTTGAATAATTAAGTCTTAAAAGTGAGGTAGTCTTTCTTCTCTTGTCAAGACATGAGGATTTTGAAGCGTGCACTTTTGTCATTGCAGTGTAGTCTGATAGCACAGTTCAGGATTACAGCATGGTGAATTTGTCATGTGCTTTGTTTAGTTTCAAACTGGGATTAGAAAAAGCATTAGCAGAGCTCTTCTACTGGTAGTCCTGTGTGGTATACACATGTCTTCCCATCACTGGATGCAAATAGCACTTGAACGTAAACTGACACTCTCTGTCAGATAGCAAGTTGCAGAATATTACTGTTTGATGGTAAGGCTGGTCCAGCCATCACTTTTGTCAGTATCTAGAGGGACCTGAAGCTTATAGGTGAGCAGCTGGGACTTGCTTTTACTGAACACAACGAGCTTATACCTTCTGCTAGATGTGATCTGCTAACATTTTTAATGGTCCCTTAGTTAGCTTCTAAATTGAAAGTGTTCTTGGGTGGGTCTGACAGTGTTGAAGCTGCTCTGTAAAGACAAACACTTAAACTTCCCTGCAGTCTTCTACTGAGTGTTTTTCTGCAATTCCTATTCATGAAGATACAGGTTACAAAGACAGGGTGTTAAGCAGATGTTGGGATCTATTAGCTCTGTTACTGAATTTAGGCAAGCTACCTGTGTCTCATCTGTCCTGGGTCTGTCACAAGTTCCTAAACCACAGCCCTTTTTTGACATGTGGTGCCTTCCTGGTTTAATCTTTCATTGACATCTCCCTCATTGACCTATCTAGAGACTTCTGTAACAGCTCTGTCAGCTTTGGGGGGTTTTCTTTTTAGTAAATGGATTTTCAGGCACTAGGTAGGAAGACAGCTCTGGCAATGTGCACTGTACAGGTGTGCCAACTTAAAGGACTTCTCGGGGCAGCCTACAACCAGCTTCAGTATGTTAAGGCTTAAAATAATATCCATAAGTAGTGGATCATTTTCAGCACTCTGCTTCTCTAGCAGTAGGGATTGTTTGCTTTGCTTAATATATGACTTGTTACCTTCCAGGCCTGAAGTTGTCCATCAACTCTTCAGCAGTGTAGCTGGAGGTAGATTGCCTCAACAGTAAAAGCAGAGAATAGCAACTTCAGGATTCAATTGCCAAACAGTTGAGTCGCCTGAATTGCTTCTAGGTTTTTCAAGAAATACCATGCCTGTCTGAATTGTATTGAAATTCTTCATAGCCTTTTTTAAGGAGACCAGAAAAGGCCCTACCCTTGTGTTGCATGTGCAAGTCATTTGTTGTGAAGAACATCTTGTTTCTGGCTTGAGTCTTGTTCCATGTGTCCTTATTCCTTTGGTAGGTAAGTTGGTTGGGTGGGTCCTGGAGCCACAGATACTCAAAGCGGTACCTCAGGGCTTCTAGGTGAATAGCAAACAGCTCTTGTTAATGTAACAACTTGCTTCATTTTCTCACAGCAGCAGTGGCCAAAATAAGGGGTGTCTTGTAACCGTGCCCCTTTGAATGCTGGGAGTGTCTGTTCTACTGGCCTAGACTTTCTCAACTTTTAGGGGAGCTTAGCTGTAAGTGCCATCAGTGAGTCAAAGCAGTTGCCAGCTTTCCATGCTGTGGTGGAAGGGTTTCTAGGTTTATCTCAAACAGTTATATTTTGAGCATCTGTTTTCTTGGTTTTGCTGGTTAATCAATGGACACAAACACTGCAATCCAGGGCAGCATTTATCAGGTTGGATATGCTGGTGTTGAACAGCTTTTTCCAAGTCTATCTTGATACTCTCCAAAGCTCCAGTCCTACAGCCAGTAAAGGCTATGTCCTTTCTTCTCACCAAATGGCCTTGTCTAACCCAGGTTTTAATGCCAGTAAGGAGCCTGATCCCACAAGGTGGCTCTACACAAAGCATTTTTGCTTTTTCTCTGAATGACAAGCTCACATGATCTATCTCTGCTCAGGCAAGAGCTCCAATCACATACCAAACTTTCTTCTAGGATTTCCACAATAGCTCTACTGGGATGTCAACCCTTCTCATGGCTCCTGATAACTGGGAAGTCTCAAGTAAAAAAAGCCAAGCAAAACCCACTTGTGTTTGATAGAACTGAACCCTACTGCTTAACCCAAGTGAGCAGTGTTCCAAAGGAGCTTGTTTGCTCCTTGTGTACAGCTGAGCTATAATTCCCAGTGACAGATCATTAGACTTTCTTGTTGAGAAAGCATAACCTCTTTCTCTGAAAATCCTAAAGGGAAAAGGTATGTGGAGAGCCCAGAGAACAGACCTGTGCCCTTTTAGCTTTGTCCATGCTGGTGTGTTGGAACAGGCTGAGTGACTTCCAGTGCTCTTGGTGAGAAGCTTACTATGAAAATGGTTTAAAATTGGCAAAATTATACTCTGGAGCCATCTCTAAATGCTGCCCTGAAAGACTTGTATACTGAGACATACTCCCTGCCGTGTTCTGAGTCAGATTCTCTGGAGCTGACTGCTGCAGGGGAGATGATTTGCAACTAGCAATGCAATTTTTCTATATCTGCTGATGTTTACCTTCAAAATTGTATATGAATATATAAAACAGCGTCTTTGATTTTTTTTCTTTAATTTTTTGTTCTCGTGTGGTGTAAAATGAAGGTCATTGCAAAACAAAATGTAATTTTGTTATCTTTGATTCTGTGGGATTTCTTTATTTAAAAATAAAGGACTTGTTGAAGTCAGTGCTCCATGTAGTGACTGTGTGTGGTGTTATTTGGTAGTGATGTCCAACTGTCACTCTTGACAGGCAGAGCAGCCCTGCTTCCTTACTTGCTTCATCTGCAGTAGGCAGAGGATCATCTAGGGGAACATATCAAGCCAACAGTCTTGATTAAAATGCGACTGGGTATCTGCTCCCTCAGTTACAAGGTTTGGATTAGTTAAAGGAAGAGCAAGAGGGAATCCTTTAGCTCCAGCCCTTATATGTAAATTACCCTTCACCAGTGCTGTCTAATCTAAGACTGCCTTGGGGAAAGGCTGTCCTTATATCCCTTTGGTATACACCAAGCCAGGAGCTGTCCCTATTCCAGACAGGACTATCTTTGCCGGAAACTCCTCTTCCATCAGCTCCAGTGCTGCCTCCTTCGCACACATCTACCACTGACTAATCTAGTGGTAGATGAAAGGTACCTCTTGATTGCTCTAGGAAACGGGAATGAACTCTTCCTTTGTGGGCCAAGTCTCAAGCCTGCACTCTCTTTCCATACTCCTCTGAGGGGGTGTGGGGACACACACAAGAGGGGTGGCAGTGGTGGGAGTGTCTTCCAGAGTGGAACAAGGACAGAGCTGTGACAGAAAGCCCTCACTGAGAAGTCAGTCTTAATTGCTGCTGTATGCAGGAGCACCCCCTGCCCTTGCCCCAGCTCTTGTGTCTGCTGGGACCACATGTGGTAGCAAAATCAGGGGTGAGGGTCTAGCAGGCGCCTGTGCAGAGGTGTGTGGCTTTCTCAGCAGCTGCCAGAGGCTGGCAGCTCAGCCTTGCTGAGGCCCAGCTTGGAAACATAATTGGGAGATGACTTTCTCTTCTCTCCCCTTTCTCCCTTGAAGCATGAGTGATGCTCAAGCCTTTCCTAGTTGCTTTTGTCTTTTGGCCGAGGGAAGTCCTTAATGCCTTTCTGGTAGAGAATGGGGATGGCATAAGCTTTAAAAGCTGAATGAACACTGAAGAAGGGCTATTTTTGCCAGCTGACAAGGGTGGGTTGTGATGGTCCTGTGTCAGCCCCCAGGTTTACAAGGTAGCTGGCTGAAGAAATCCTCCAGAGCCAGATCTACAGCTGTGCCAGCACTAGGACCTGAAGCAGGATGGAGGGCTTAGCTGTGGCCTTTCATAAAGCATATGAAAGGTCTCGCCTCTGGATGATTGTCTCCCTGGAACATGCATCAAGGCTTTCAGCTCACATGTGTCTGCAGAAATCATCATCTTATTTTTTCCTTTCTTGAGAGCAAGTGGATTTCCTAATCTTTCAGTTGATGGCAGAAGAAAACCACAACAACATCTCTTACCAGGGCACAGAAAACCTCTGCCAAAAGCACAATTTGACAGACACTAAGAGCTTTCTGGGATGTGTGTTTTACCTACAGACCAAGTGAGAGGTTAGCTGGGACTGGTGAGCTGTTAGGGTAGCTGGGCTGGGCCAGGGCTTGTGTTGTTATTCCTCTGTAATGAGAGCTGTTCTGTGGAAGGCAGTGTTTCAGGCTCCACCTCTTGTCTATTGGACATTGCCATTTAGGTGTTAGATCTACTTCAACACTCCTTCCTTGCTTGGTCAGAGTCACTCTTGGGGGAAGCTGAGGCCAGTGTGGATCATGCTCCCTGCTCTGACAGCTGTGCTATCTTCTGTCTCACCATCAAAACAAGCTACTGGCAGCCCCCAAGAGCTGGGGGTGTCCCAGTCCAAGAGGCAGCAGAGTTGTGCTCCCATCTGTGAATACAGAGGCAGGTGTGTGGGGTGTTGTCTTATTCTGTTTTTACAAGTCAGCTGCAATTGCTCTGTCTCCCAAGTAAGTTGTGCTGTTGTGTTTGCACTGGCCTGATGGTTGTAGGGTTGTTGCACATAGTTTCCTTGGGACAGCTCCAGATGCTTCCCAGCCCCATGAAAAGCACTGCATAGTGAGGAGCCAAACACAGCAGAGGTGCCTTTTGCCCTCCCTATAGGCTCTTGCACAAGGCTGGCACAGCCTCAGACTGGGACTTGCCATGTATGGACCAGCTGTGCTGCTGAGACTGGGGAAAACAGATTTTACCTCAGTAGCCTCTGCCCAGACAGGCCCCGTTCCCCCCCCCAGCTTCAGAGCTGACATCCTGTTTGGTTTGAGCCTGGTCCAGTGCCCTGATGAATGCAGCTCTTGTCAGTACCCTCCACCTCGGCTGGCTTTGGGGGCAAGGGAGATCTGCTCCTCTGCTTGGCTGATGAAAGGCTCCCGTGTGTAGCAGCAGAGCTGGAAGGAAGGGGAGATGGGGCACGATGGGGGACCAGCTTCATGGAGAAGATAACCTGGGCAGAGACCAGTGTCTTGCTCCTCTCCAAGCCCTACTGCTCACCAAGAGATGAGAAGACAGTCTGGAAATGGGTATCTGATCAGCTCCTTGGAAGAGGTACCTGGCACATGAACCAGAGCAGATTGCCTTCTCTGGGACACAGCTACTTCTGACTCCTTCCTCCCCACCCTGGTCCTGCAGACTCCACATTAGCAAGGACGAATTAGAATTAGCATCCAGAGCAGCTCCCTTGCTGGGCAAGGACCCTCTTCTGCTGTACATCATGGCTCTTGCTGGGTCTTTTCTAACTGAGTGCACTCTCATAGTACAGCGCTAGGAGAAAGAACTGTGCTGAGGCTTCTGAAGGATTTAGGAAGGTATATTCTGCTTGTCTTTCATTGTCCTGCAGCTAAAATCTATCTCCTACTTAGTGGCTGCTGCAGCCTCTGTTCCCCCTCCCGGTCCACCTGGCTGAGCAGGAGTTAGGCAGAGACAGCTCTGCCTGGATCCCCATTAGGGTTCTTGTGTGCATCTTTTAGGCTGTTTTGGGGCTGTTTTCTCTTCCTGGTTAGAGCAGAAGACTGACAATTGAGGGTCCTTGCTGGGGCAGGGGTGGGGCTTGTTCTGGGATGCATGGGGGATGGAGACCGGCAGTTCCTTGGCCCTTGTGCCAAGAACAGTCAGTGATGGGGGGACAGGCGTCCCCTACCAAGCACTGACATTCCTGGCCTCCGTAGAAACAGTAGCTCAGCCAGCGCCTGTGCCCAAAACCTTGCACCCCTGTTCACTGCCACATGCCACAAGGGACCTTGGAGCTCTGCAGTTAAACACTTTATTTCTCCCTCGCTGTAGCCCTCCCTTCCCAGAGCAGATGCTCCCCTGTCCTCCCACCACAGTTCCAGGGCAATGCTGTGGGAGAGGGCTAGTGACATCCTTTCTCTGCTGGCTCCTGAGGGAAGGATGCTCTGACCAGTAGGAACAGAGCTGCCAGGCAGCCCGCTGCCAGGTTTGGGGAGGAGAGGGACAGGCACGGAGCAACAGACCCAGGGGGCCTCATCATGAGCAGTCATTCAACCAAAGCTACTGTATAGAGGTGGTTGAGGTTAGGGGGCCACCTCTGATCCTATTTTACAGGGAAGGGGGTGCAGACCCCAGTTTAGAGAGCTGTGTCTTCAGCCTCAATGCGGGGCCCAAAGAGCTTCTCTGCAGTTGCTTTGCCATCATACTTGGGCAGGTTGCCACCAAAATCAGCCGGCAAGATATCAGCATCGATCTCCTGGTAGAAGGACTCCAGCTCCTCCCCGTGCACAAAGACCTGGCAGAAGATGGAAGCAATGCTCAGCAGAGGACCTGGGTGACTCTTTCCAGCTGCTCTGTTTCACCCAGGGAAGCACCTCTGCCTCCAAGTCCCTTTTCCATACTTACCCTCTCCAGCAGTTTGCTCTTCAGGAATGGTTTGACCACATTGTAGGTGGTGGTGAAGTACCAAGGCTGGTGGATGAAGTGGACAGCCTTGAATCGCGCTGGGAAGGAGTCCTAGGATCCCAAATCCAGACAGAGATGGTTACAGACAGCAGCTGCCCACGTGGAGCTGGGCAGGCAGCAATGGACACCCCAGCACTGCCACAGATCCCCTCACCTAATCTTTCCTTCTCTCTTTGATGCCCTGTCTCTTTTTTTGTTCTGACCCAGAGGATCAGCCATCCAAACCCTGGGAGCACCAGGGTAGCCAAAGAGCCTCCCAGATGGTTCATTGCTCCCACTCCAAGAAGAGGACTACAACTCTGCTGCATTCCTTCCCTGGGAAGAGCCAAGTGTCTTTAGCCTCTGGTCCAAGGGCAGAAATCCAGGAGAGCCTGTGAGTCTCTGTCCAGCCTGGACTGGGCTGAGCTGAGAGGATGGTGAGGAAAGGCCTCCAGGCCATGCTGTAGGATGCTGCAAGGAGTGGTGGGTACTGCTTCTGGTTGGCCATCTGAGAGGGGAGGGAGCTGCAGCTGGGAAAATACGATCCATCTTGCAGGATTTAGCCAATTAGCCAGCAAGCAGAGGAGCATGTGACAGGGAACAGCCTCTCCATGATGCTTTCTTTTAGTGCCAGTGTGGTGGTAATCCCAAACCCTACTAGACCTGCCTTCACCCTTCTTTGAGCTCTCTGATCCTTCAGGATTTGTTCTGCCTCTGCTGGCTGCAGACTTTGCCACCTCACCTGCAGCATGTCCACCATCTTCTTGAGCTCAGAGGGTTTGATCCCTGATGCCTGCTGCATGGTGAAGCCTTTGAAGTTCTCAATGATGCAGAACCCATTGATCTGGGTCTCTTCATTTTCCAGCAGCTTCTCCAAGATAACACAATAGGCACGAAGGATCTAGAAGAGAGACAACAGGCCTGGTATTAGGTCTCACCTCCCACAGACCCTAAGAGGTCCCCAGGAACAGTCCCATGGAGAGTTAGCCGGGATCTGCTTGAATGCAGCCTGCTTGTTGCAGCCATCCCCAGGAGTTAAGAGCAGGAAAGGCATTTCAGGGGATACTCAACAACCACTAGGTGGGTACATCTCATTTCTGGATCAATGATATGTTGCCACCCAATTCAGAACTGAGCAGAAAATAGAGCCTGGAGAAGTTGTACGTTACATGTCTGGGACTTCTTTGCCAAGAATTCCTTTCTGTGATTTGTGCCTCAGTTTCCTCCTCTGCCCTGCAGGTCCCTTATTTCTAAACCGACCTGATGTAATGTCACGATACCTTTCTTCACCCTGTGTTACCTGGGCAGGAAGATGTATGCCCTGAACTTGGCCTGAACCCTGCACCACATCAAGGAGAAGGAAGAGGAACCCTTTGGGATGGAACACGCCTTCTCAGGCTCCCTAGAAGGCTAAATACCAAGGACTACAGATTTATTTCAACCCGGATGGCTGGAGACTGTGAGTGGACATTTGTACATATGTGTGTGAGGGATACTGCACTCAGATGTGCCAAGCAGGACTGGGCTGACCTCATCGAAGGTGATCTCCTCATAATCCCAGTTCTCGATGTTGAAGAGCATCACTACCCGGCCGTGCTTGTCTCTGCTGGCCAGGATGCCGGGGTAGCCAGCTTCAATGGTGCTGCGCACAGCCTCAGGGGTCAGGTTGTCGAAGAGCTCAGGATACTGCTGGCGAAAGTTTACGTAGCCTGGAGAGAGGTAGAAATTGGGGAGGACAACAGCTGCTCGCCCTGCCTTGGGAAACCAAGACAGTGCTGGGGAAGTCACCAGAGACAGGACAGGCTGGCGATGGTGAAATGTCAGTTCTGAGCTCAACTGCTGTGAACCAGCTGTGCCTGGAGTCCACGTGGGTCAGGTCTTCCCCACCAAACAGAGTGAGGGGTGCTCAGTCCTGGCTCCCACACCCTCATTATTCTCCCCATGCCAGGATCTCCTTTCTCTCCAGCCCCTCAATGACCATATAAAGTAATTTTTCCCCTCATTTCCCTTTTCCCTGTTTGGGTGACGTCCCCCAGCTCCCCTCCCTTGGCACCCTGCAGGCACAGAATAAGGAATCTCATCCTGGGAAAATGCAAGCAAACAAAATCTCTGTCTGGGAGCCAGCACTGATAATTACAACTCATTATCCCCCAAGCTGACACAAAGAAGAACAGAGCCGGAGCCAGTCAGGACCCAGTGGTGGCTGCCCTCCCCTTCCATCCCTATGGGTCACCTCCAGTGTGGGGAGGGGCTGCTACAAGCTCCCCCAACCCTCGAAGGGTCCCAGAGTGCTGAGCACTGTTCACAGAAGCACCAGGGTGGGTGCAGGAGTGGCTCCTTACAGCGGTACAGAGGGGCATATGTAGGGCATGGGGTTCTCAAGGGGATGTGGCCCAAACCAGCTGGATTTGCTGCACAAAGGAGGCAGCATTCCACAGCCAAATGCATTTGGGTTTTTTTCCGTTTTGTCCAGTAAATTACTAAGGAACAGGAATGTCCTGGCTTTGTGGGAAGACTGGCACCACCCTTATTTATTTCCTTCCCCATCCCAACTCTTTCCTCTGCACCCCGAGCCCACAGCCCTGCCTTTTTCTATTTATCCTTTCTTCCCATCTCCTTCCCATGCTCTGCCAGGACAGCCCAGACTGAGGGGCTGGAAGGCTCTGATACAGAGCTGGGAGCTGCCAGGGGGATGAATAACCCTGTCTTCACACGGTGTCACAGCCCAGGACCCCTCCCCACCTTTCAGCAGGTCATAGGCCCTGTGGACGTCAAACTTGCGAGCACGGATGAAGCGGAGGAAGAAGGAGTCGTCCTTCCCCTGCACCTTCTCGGCCACTGCCTTGCACACATCCTCGCTGCCTGCCCGCTCCTGCACCAGCTCCCGCAGCGCCTTCACTGCCACCTCCCGCTGCTCCTCCGTCTCGTTCAGCTCGTCCTTCGCCTGGGGTGGGGAAGCAGGGAGGGGGCCCAGATCGGTAATGCCCCCTTGTACCCCCAAAACCCTCCAGGTTTTATTTAGGCAGCCAAAAGCTGAAGGGGTGCAGTGATACTCCCTGCAGCATCCTGGTGCAGGGAGGGCAGGGTCACCCAGCTTCCCTACTCCAAGACCCCTTGGGATAAGTGCATCCCACCCCACAACGCAAGAGCCCAGCACGGGTCTCCTCCAGCCCCTGGGAAGGAGCAGAATCCCTGGGCCGTGCTTGCCTCCCTGCTCCCCATGGCCACCCTCACCTTCTGCAGGGTGTGCGGGGGGATTTTCTCACATCTCCCAAAGACGGGGCCGTGGTCCTTGGTTGTCAGGCGCTCCAGCTTGGTGCGCAGGGCCTGCTCCTCCTCTGAGACGATGCGAAAGGTGCCCGTCTAGGGGGCAAGGAGAGGACGTGGGGTCTCCTCAGCCAGACCCCCAACTCCCTGCCCCACCTGCTGCTCTGCTGGCATGGGGGGCTATGGGGAAGGGCAATCTCCATGCCTGCACCCAATGGGATGCAAAGGGATGGGAACGGGCTGCATGCCACCCGGGCTCCCCACCATGGGCTGGGAGCAGCAGTGAGCTGAGGGACACATGGAGAATGCCCCATCCGGCTACTGCAGGGAGGAGACCAGAGCCCAGGAGATGGAGAGGCTTAGGAGCAGTACTCACAACTGCAGACATATCGTCCTCTGTCGTTCGTCAGCCACAAGACACTGGGAGAGGGAAAGAGGAATCAGCAGGTGGTGGGGGAACCTGACAGCCTCCACAGCCTCTCTGTGCCCCATCCACTGTCCGTTTTGCTCAGGCAGGGACACTGCCACTGTCCTTGTCTCCATCACTACTGCCTGCACCTCTGCCTGCTTGCTGGAGGCTGAGCAGCTTTGAGACTCACCAGGAGTGTTTGCAGAAGCAGCTTTAAAATGCAAGTATTGATCATCTGACACCTTAATTCTTCCTTTTGTCTGGCTCTGCCTTTTGCAGAGTTGGGGCCCCCAACCCCATGATCTCACTCAGTGCCATTTCATCTCAGACCATCCTCGTAAGGGCAGAGGTGGGACCCCAGCCTTGGTCAGGTAGGAATCTGGCTCCTGCTGTTACTGTAGTTTATTTTTACTGCCTCACTATTCCCAAGGTGTTCCCCACACCCTTGCTGCTCCAACCCAGAGCCGCACACCGGCTTTAAAGTTGCACGGCAAGCCTCTCATCATCTTTTTGATGCTTTTGTGGTGAAACACCTTGTTCCTGCACTTGAGGAAGAGGAAGCCTGCCTTCATCCTCCCTCCAGTGCCTGCCCCTGCCAGGCTGTAGCACCAGCTGTGTGAGGGATGCTTGGCGTCTGCTCACCCACTTCCCAGGGGCATCCACTTCCTTGCCAGCTCGCAGGGAAGTGATGGGCATCCTCTTTTTCCAGGAATTGAAAGCAATCCCACCCTTGGAGGTGCCAGGTTAAGGGACAGATGGATTACAGTCTATGATGTAAAGGTATTTTGGATGGGAAAAGTCCCAGGTACTCACCAAGGAAAGGAAAACCTGAACTGTCCACAGCAGGTCAGCGCACAGGGCAGAGATGGACACGCAGGCGGTGAGGCCAGAGTGGAGCAGGAAGAAAGCTGAGCGAAAGCTTTGTAGAGTCACCGGGTTGGGATTAGACCGTCACAAGGCATCAACTCACTGCAGCTTTGTAATTAAATCAGTACAACCCAGGGAAGAAACCCCATTAAAACATTACAAAAGGCAGCTGAGGAGAGAGAAGGAGGGAGCTGGGGCTCTGCTGGCCAGCCGCAGCGTGTGTGGAGGGGTGGGCTGGGATGCCGGACCCGATTAACGAAGTATAAAAGCTTCTCGTTGTGTAACTCACTCATTAGCGCGGGGCAGGGGCAGAGGAGGCGATGGGCAGCCTGCCATCACAGCCCAGTCCCACAGAGCAAGCGAGCCAGGTTCCTTCCCTTGCTTCTGTCCTGAGAAACCTGGCAAAGTCCTGCTGTGAATTTTCCTGTGTGGACGGGATCCAGCTGCAGGGACAGGTCCACAGCAGAGGATGCTCCCAGGCCTGATGTCTCCTGAGGCTCTTTGAGTCCTCCATGATGAGGCCACCCAAACCAGCATCCATACACCGTATCTTTTACCTTTCAAAATAATAAAAAAAAAAAAAAAAAAGCAAAACCATGAGCAGGTTTGTTGTTTTGTTTTTAATTGTACCCCAGAGTGATTGTTGCCTGTTTGGAGCTTTGGGGACTGGAACCCAGCCCACCCCTGAGGTGATGTTGTGGACCTGCAAGGGGAGGGGAACCCTGGGATGCAGCAAGGACCACGCTGACCCCACACGTGGGTGCAGCAGGACAGCAAAATGAGGTCTTTTGGGGACATCCACACCCCAGCATGCTGATTCACAGAATCACTAGGTTGGAAAAGACCCACAGGATTATTGAGTCCATCCATGAAGCCACATGGGGCAGAGGAGCTCTCAAAGCCTTAACTCTTTTTGGCTCCAGGGTTGCAGGAGGTGGGTGAAGACAGAGTGAGGAAGGGGCTGTGCACGGCAGGAGAGGAGCTTGGCTGGGCTTTTACCACAATGGGGGTTTTTAGGGAGGTGGTGGTGCCAGGCTAAGCACCAGAGCAGGACTGAAGGGGCTTACACAAGGCATGTTTTGTAATGCCACCAGGATTTACGGATTTGATTTCCACAGGGCTGCCCCTGGGAGGGAGGGAAAGGAAGAAGGCACGAGACTTCATATGAAAGGCATGGGGGAGTGGGAAAGGAAAATCTGGACCTGTGTCAAGACCCTGAGTGATGCCACCACGGCCAGGGGCACCACGCATTGCTCTGCCTTGGAAACCTCCCAATCTCCCTGTCCTCTTCCCATACCAGTCTTAGTTCTCACCTAAAGTTGTTGGATGTTTATCTGCAGCCTAGTGAGCAAGATGGTGTGTAAGAGAGGGACATCATCAGTGGAGGGGCTCCCAAACAGACCCAGTGGCCCTGCACAGGGGTTACAGGAGGATGTTTTGTCCTGGGAAAAGGGGTCAAACAAGGGTGGCAGCCCCAAGAGGGACCCACTCCAAGGAGGATCTACCTCGAGGTGTTGTGCCTGGATCGCTTTGGGGATTTCCCGGTCAGGTTCCGTTATCCCATGGCCCCTGGTGAACCTGCTCCCTCTCTCTCAGCAGCGTCAGCTCCCGCTCCCCGTGAGCACGGAGCTTGTCAAATCTCCCACATTGTGCTGGCACCGGATCCTCCAGCTAAATCCCGCTGCTTAAACACAGGCTAAACCTCCTCGTGCGCCCAAGGCCACCCCTCATGCCCCCCGGAATTAAGGGGTTTACTTGCATGGATTCACAACCCACGTGAGTGGCACTCGCAGGGGCTGGGCACTGCTGCTGTGGGGTGGCCCTGAATGAGTACTTTGTGCTGAGCACCCCAGTCCCTCCACAGCTGCCTGCCCTGCATGCCTGCAACCCACACTGTTCACACCTAAGGCTTCCCTGTACCTTGTGCTACCCTGCACCCCACACCATCCTGCATCCCACACCTCCCTGCATCCCATGTGTGTGCACCCCAACCCACCCTACACCCCACACGTGTGTGCACCCCATGGTGTCCTACACCCCACAGCACCTGCATCCCATCTGTGTGCATCCCACACTGTCCTATGCATCATGCCTCCCTGAACCCCACACTGTCCTACACCTTACACCCCACATGCATGCACCCCACACCTCCCTGCACCCTGATAGGAATTTTTTCTGTCAGGGTGTTTTTTATTTCTTGCTTATTTTCAAGGAAGGACAGGATTCCCCTGTCAGAGCATTTTTATTTCTTGTTTATTTTCAAGAGTGGGTTGCTGGCCTGGTACGGTTTGGAGATAAGGCCTGTCTGCCTCAGACTCTGGGAGGGAAGAAGAATGAAGGGGAGTTTCAAGAGACATCTCCCCTCAGGATGACCATAAATCCTTCTCCAGAGGTATGAGCTAATACCAAGATGATACTCTCTGGCTTGTAAAATTCCTGTATTAATTGCATGTCTTTGAAGTCTTGATTTAACTGAAAGCTGGGCCCTATAAGAAGACCTCGAATTCTCATTTCGGGGTTTGCTCCAAATTGGCCATGGGGTGACCTGAAAGGAGGTTGTAGAGAGGAGGGAGCTGGCCTCTTCTCCCAAGGGACAGGGGACAGGACAAGAGGGAATGGCCTCAAGCTCTGCCAGGGGAGATTTAGGCTAGAGATTAGGAGGAAGTTTTTCACAGAAAAGGTAATTGGACATTGGAATAGGCTGCCCAGGGAGGTGGTTGATTCACCTTCCCTGGAGGTGTTTAAGACACGGGTGGATGAGGTCTTGAGGGACTTGGTTTAGTGTTTGGTAGGAATGGTTGGACTAGAAGATCCGATGGGTCCCTTCCAACCTGGTTGTTCTATGATTCTATGATTCTATGACCGCTGATTGATCAGCTATGAAATTTTATGTGCATTTATTTTCATAATTTGTAATAAACATTTTTGTTGCTAGCAACTCTGCCTTGTCGTCTTAGCAAAATGTTTTGGACCCTAACACACCCCACACTTCCCTGGCTGGAAAACTGCCAGGAGGAGAGGGACCTGGGGGTGTTGGTCGACAGCCGACTGACCATGAGCCAGCAGTGTGCCCAGGTGGCCAAGAAGGCCAATGGCATCATGGCTTGTATCAGAAATGGTGTGACCAGCAGGTCCAGGGAGGTGATTCTCCCTTTGTATTCAGCACTGGTGAGGCCGCTCCTTGAATATTGTGTCCAGTTCTGGGCCCCTCACCAAAAGAAGGAATGTTAGATAGGAATGGTTGGACTAGAAGATCCGATGGGTCCCTTCCAACCTGGTTGTTCTATGATTCTATGATTCCCTGCACCCCACACTGCCTCCACCCCGCGGGACTCGAACCGCGGTCTCCACGAAGGCGGGAGGGCGGGGAAAGGGAGAGCGGAGTGAGGGCTGGGGGCGGGCGCTGTTACCCGGGTGACGGGCAGACACTTCCGTTCTGACACTTCCGCGCGGGAGCTGCGAGGGGCGGTGTTGAGGAGCGAGGGGCAGTAACTTCCGGGAAGGCACTTCCGGGCGGGAGTTTCGGGCTGTGGTGATCGCTACCCGCGCGTTCCCGGTCGACCGGGCTCCTCCGCAGCCCCATGGCTCACCGAATCCTGGCGTTGGCGGCCGAGGTGTCTCCCGAGCGGCTGCAGGAGGCCCTGCAGAGCCTGGGGGAGAGCGAGGTGCGGGTCCCGCGGGTTGAGCTCGGGGCAGGGGTAGGGTCGCCGGGCCCTGTCAGGCCGAGAGGCGGCTTCTCCCGGGGTGGAGTGCGGCTCGCAGCTTCCCCTTCTCTTTGCAGCTGGGCGAGATGGTGACGAGGCAGGCCCTGAAGGGGAGGGAGACTGCGGCTTTGCTGAGAGGGATCTTCAAAGGTGGGTGATCAACCTATCTAATGGGAAACCCTTGGAGTTGGGGTTCCACAGGAATCCGTCTTGGGAGCAGTACTCTTTGACATATTCATAAGTGACCTGGATGCAGGAGTTGAAGGTTCATCATAAACTCGCTAGGTTGGAAAAGACCTTTGAGATCATCAAGCCCAACTGGTGTTGTTTAGCCTGGAGAAGAGGAGGCTGAGAGGAGACCTCATTTCTCTCTACAACTACCGGAAAGGAGGTTGTAGAGAGGAGGAAGCTGGCCTCTTCTCCCAAGTGACAGGGGGCAGGACAAGAGGGAATGGCCTCAAGCTCCGCCAGGGGAGATTTAGGCTAGAGATTAGGAGGAAGTTTTTCACACAAAGGGTCATTGGAATAGGTTGCCCGGGGAGGTGGTTGATTCACCTTCCCTGGAGGTGTTTAAGGGATGGGTAGATGAGGTCCTGAGGGACTTGGTTTAGTGTTTGATAGGAATGGTTGGACTCGATGATCCTATGGGTCCCTTCCAACTTGGTTGTTCTATGATTCTATCTGCTACTAAAGCATGTCCTTGAGCACTTAACCCACCTGTCATCACCTCTGGGGATGGGGACTTAATCACCTCCCTGGGTAGCTCTTCCGGTGCCTGATAACCCTTTTGGTGATGAATTTTTATCTCCTGTCCAATATGAACCTGCCCTGGCACAACTTGAAACTGTTCCCTCTCATCCTAACTTGATTTACTAATCGAATTCACTGATGACACGAAACAGAGGGAAACTATAGACACTTTTGAGGGCACAGAAGCCCTGCAGAGAGAGGGATCAAGACGAATTGGAGAGCTGGTCACTTATCAACCACATGAAGTTTAACAAGGGCAAATGTCAGGTTTCACACCTGGAATGCAGCAACCCTGGATGTACATACAGCCTGGGGAGTGAGAGGCTGTAGAGCAGTCCCGCAGAAAGGGATCTGGGGGTTCTGGTTGATGGCAAGTTGAAGATGAGCCAACAGTGTGTTCTGGCAGCCCAGAGGGCCAACTGTGTTCTACAGTTCATCAAACATGACATTGGCAGCCAGCTGAGGGAGGTGATTGTCCCACTCTGCTCTGCTCTGCATTGGTGCAGCTCAACCTCGAGCACTGTGTGCAGTTTTGGGCACTGCAGTATAAAAAGAACATCAAGTACTGTAGAGTGTCCAGAGGAGACCACAGAGTTGGGGAAATGTATAGAGGGGAAGTCGAATGAGGAGCGGTTGAAGTCACTCAGTGTGTTCAGCTTGGAGAAGAGGAGATTGAGGGAGAACCTCATCACAATCTACTGCTTCCTCAGAAGGGAAGAAGGAGGAGCAGACACTGATCTCTTCTCTCTGGTGACCAATGATAAAATCCGAGGGAATGGCAGGAAGAATTGCAAGGGGAAGTTTAGATTGAATATTAAGCAAAGGTTCTTCACTCAGAGGGTGGTGGAGCACTGGAACAGCTCCCCAGGGAAGCAGTCGTGGTGCCAAGACTGACAATATTCAAGAAGCATTTGGACACTGTACTCAGACACATGGTGTACATTTTGGGGATGTAAATTTTAGCATTGTCCTATGCAGGGATAGGAGTTGGACTTGATGACCTTTGTGTGTCCCTTCCAACTTAGGTCATTCTGTGACTGTGAGCATTTTGAGGGTGAGCGGGGAGGGGGACTCTGTCTTCAGACCCATTGGCGGCCGGTGGGGCACAGGCTGCTTGGGTGGAGAGAGAGGTCAACAGCCTGAGGAAGCATCACGTGTGGTAAGAACCAGCCCTTCTGGGCTGTCACAGGAATGGGACAGCTGTAAAGAGATCTGGGAAATAAGAAACTAGATTCATGTGTTTGTCATGAACCTGTTGTAAGTGGGCTTTCCTTTTAGGAGCCCTTAAGTACCTAGGAATAGAACAGATATGGCCAGCTGAGACTTAATGGTCAGACTGATGATGCTTAACTTTTTGACACTTCTCAATCTCAGGCAGCAGGTTAAGTGAACCACAGAGTGTGATAACTGTTTTGAGTGCTTCAGTTTTATCCAAGAGATTCTTACTTCCTGTGCTGTTTTTTATCTGGTTTGTCATATAGATAAAATAGGCAGTTGCAGTCAAGTCATAATTTTGCCTTGCTGATTTCCTGTTTTTTAGTAACGTATTCTTTAAATATCTCTTTTTTTCCCCCTGTTCATTTGTTTTCTTTATTTTGTCGTTACAAGGCTCACCTTGTTCTCAGCAAAGTGGTGTTCTCAGAAGGCTTCAAGTTTACAAGCACTGTGTCCCACTAGTGGAGTCCGGGGACCTGCATTTGAGCAAGGTGTCTGAAATCATAGGACTGCTGATGCTGGAGGTAGAAGCTCATTTGGGCTGGCTTTCCTGGGGTCTGTTGGGTATCCTTTCATAAGTGGCTTAAGTCACTTCACTAGGGCCGTTGAGGAAAAGAAATAGTATCCTTTCCAAGGATCTGCCCTGGACTAAGCTGGTGTTGGAATTTGCTGTGTGTGTAAATTTATCTTTGATATTTAGACTCAAAACTCCAAGCCTATAATTGCATCAGCTTGATTTACTTCTCTGTTCTGTAAAAGACAGTTTAAAATAGAGATCTGGGGACTGGAATTCCCTTTCAGGGGAATGTTTTGCTGTAAGAAATGCTGTCCTTTGCTGGGTTTTGGTGATGGTTTGGATGTATGTGTGGGATTCTCCTATGCACTGCCTCAGGCTCTTTCATGTTGTTGTACCTTCTCCCAGGCTCGACAGCTGCCAGGCCATGCCTTGGCTGAGCTTGCCACTCTCTTTGTCGACATTATCAAAGGTGGCAACCTGTCTAATGGGAAATCCTTGGAGTTGTTTTCCACTGTTCTCACTGCACTGGCCAGTTTGAAGGAGAACCTGGCTTATGGGAAAGGTAACCCCTCTCAGTTTCTTCTCCCCAACCTGTCCTCCCTTTCTTTGACATTGGCTTCTAAAATACTTTTGCTTTTTCAGGTGAACTGAATGGGGAAGAGTTTAAGAAACAGCTGATAAATACCCTCTGCTCCAGCAAGTATGCACATCTCCACTAGCTCTCAGTTACGTGGCAAAACAGTGTGCTTTGAAAAGGGCATCACGATGAGCTGGACGTTGCAGTCTCTGTCCTGTTCTGTCATCTTTCAAACTGTGCCCTCTGTCACGGTGCCTTCTCTGGCTGGGAAGGCAAGGGAACACCCTGTTCCCAGGTCAGGGTGGCATGAACTGGTCTCAGGAAGTGCTTGTTTTCATTCCTGTTTTGGTATTTGTTTTTGTGGGGCTGGGGCAGTTTAGAACCATTCTAAGTCTGTGTGGTTAGGGTGGCAGCAGTGACTTCTAGTGGAAATCTGGCTTCTGACCTCAGTGTCAGAACATAATAAGGGAATTGGTGACACTGAATAATTGCGTACGAGGAGGGAAGAGATAAGTGATGATTCTGCTTGCTCTCAATTTTCTGACATATTTTTGTTTTACCAGGTGGGACCCTCAGAGTGTAATACATCTTGCCAACATGTTCAGGTAATTGTTTTTCCCTTCAGCATTACCATTTTCTTATGTTGTGGTCATGTCTATGTCCTCTTCCACATAAATTAATAGTTTGGAGCAAGTACAAATAAGAGGTCTGACCATACCAGGAACAGCCTCATGGATGGTTGAGCTGATGAACATCCACAGTGGATCCTTTTGGACACAAACCACAGCTAGACAGGTTTGCCTCAGAGACCAGGCATGACCTTATAGTTTTTATTGCATTTGTGAGTGAGCCTTGATAAATAAACAGTACAATGAACAAACGTAATGTGAAGGAGATCTGAGTACTAAAGGTTGAAGAGTACACTGGGGCTTTGGAAGGGTATTGTGGGATCTGTGGCAACTTCTGGTGAGGACTTTAGGAGTGCTCACTGCCTGTCTGTACATTAGGCTCCTTTCATAGAATCATAGAATAACCAGGTTGGAAGAGATCCACTGGATCATCGAGCCCAACCATTCCTATCAAAATTCCTTTGTCTAGTTATCATTCCTTTGCCTAGTTATGGGTTGAATCTGCTGTGGCATTCTGAAGGAAATTAGTGAAAATGACTAGGCTATATCTTTGATTCGCAGGGATATTCCACTATCAGGAGAGGAGCTGCAGTTTGTGGTGGAAAAGGTCCTTAGGATGTTCTCCAAATTAGATCTGCAGGAAATTCCACCTGTGGTCTATCAGCTGCTGCTGCTTTCTGCAAAGGTAAAAGCTTACAGGAGCTGACCTCCTAAGCATATACTATGAGGGGAAAAAAAGCGCGTACAGAACAGAGCAGGACATCAGTAGGGATTTTTTTTCTTTAATTCCCTCTTGCCTGAAGAAGCTGAATGCTCAGAGGAAGATACAATCCTGATCTTCCTTGTGGGAAAAGGAGGAAACCTTTGGGAAATAAAGGATGAGCATAGTCCTAGCAGATAGCTGAGAGTATTGGGATTTTTTCAGTGTTCTCAAGTGTGATTTTGCTCGTTCTCTGTTGTCTGCACACTAAAATAATAGGTCATGCAGCATGACAGTCTTCTGGGTTGTAGCCTGACTTGTACTGGAAACATCTCATCTCTTATGGTCTTCTTGCAAGCAGAGGTTGCCAGTGATATCTCTGCCTATTGACAGGATGGTCTGCCTCTCTTGCTTGCTTCATTTGTGACTGACCCAGTGACAAAATGATCCAGTCAAAGGCAAATTAAACATGTTAAAGGAGGTTGCTTGGGTCCGCTGGCCAAAATGTAAGGTTAGAATAAATGTTAGGAGTTTGAAAGCCTCCTTAATGTATTATAATGTAAAGGATCCCTCCTAATTAATAATAATGTTTAAAAAAACCTGTTGAGAGCTTCAGCTTCTTCCAACTCTTCAATAAGTGCAGTCAAAAGAAATACGCAAACTAGAGTCGCTTCATCTGGAAATGAGCTGCACAGAAGCCCTCCACCACCTCAGTGATTTATGAAGGGAAACAAAGGATACCATGACATTTATAATGAGTGTAGTTCTCTGGGATACTGCAGGCTCTGCAGTGGCCTAATGTAATGTCTTGCCTTGCAGGGCAGTAAGAAGACTGTTTTAGAAGGAATCATCAGTTTTTTCAATCAATTGGATAAGAGACAAAAGGAAGAACAGAGGGTTCCACAGTAAGTTCTCTGTGTCATCCCCTTTCTTTACTACCTTGGTATTTGTAGTCACCCTGGTCCTGCCCAGGACTCCTTGAATTCGTGTTGTTAAGGCTTGTACAAGTACATCCTCCTTGATACATAAATTATTTGTGGCTTTGGATGGCTTACTTTTTTCTGATAAAATTTACAGATCTGCAGACCTTGAGGTAGCCACAACACCCCTTGACCAGCTCCGCCATGTGGAAGGCACTGTTATTCTCCATATTGTTTCTATTATCAACCTGGATCAGGACCTAGGCGAGGAACTAATCAAACATCTAAAGGTATGACAAAGATGGAGCAGGCACTGTTATTGAAGATGTTGAAGGAGGACTTTTAAAACTTAATTGGTAATCTGGGGGTTGGAGTTAGATGATCTTTAAGGTCCCTTCCAACCTAAACTATTCTGTGATCTGTAGAAAGGAGTTAATAGTATTTATGATCATAGTCTTGTTCACTTTAACATGTTAAAGTGCTATGGTATGTTTGAAGGGACATGTGTCTTTCTTACACTGCAACATCTGTGTGATACAGGCCTGTTATGTTCCCTAAACCTGCAGGATACTGCAGTTGAGGATAACCAGCTTTCTGACTGGTGCTTGCTATTTTCTAGACTGAACAACAGAAGGACCTTGGCAAAGCCCTGTGTCCCTTCAGTGTGGCTCTTTTGCTGTCGGTTGCTGTAAAACACAGACTGCAAGAGCAGGTATGTGAGTGATATGTTTGCAGAGAACTTCTATGTGCACTACACTCCCTGTAAAGGAAAGAAAGTGTGGTTAGATCATAGTCTCATTAGAATTAGGCTGCAAATGGCTTCAGGATGTTTGTGGGGAGGCAGTTAGATTGTCGGTGTGCTGTCATTTACAGAACACTATGAAAAGCCCCAGAGCAGTATCAATATTTTCCAGAGTTGTGATTCCTGTGGGTTGGTATTGTAGGATGAGAAGAAAAGCAATGTCTCCTTTGTTAAATGTTCTGGCTCGGTGGTGGCCACCTAAAGAGCACCTGGCAACAAGTTACCTTCGTTGAGGCAATTAATGAGATTGGTGTTTTTGTCCCGAGAAAGAAGTGAGTTAAGATTTTTGGCAGTCGCTACTGAAACTTGTGCTCTGGCTCTTACTGGAACCTACCCAAGACTATACAGGTCCCATTTCAAAGAGCATCTCCTCACACTCAATGATTTTATGTTCCAGATATTTGATTTCTTGAAAACATCAATCACAAGAAGCTGCAAGGACCTGCAGATTCTTCAGGCCTCCAAGTTTCTGCAGGATTTGTTTCCTCAACAGTATGATGTATCTGCTGTAATTCTGGAAGTGGTAAAAAGCAGGTGCGTTATTGCCATGTGCTGCAGAACACTCAGTGGGCTTTGGGAAGGGAGAGAGTTTCAGCCTTGCTAGGATACTCTGGGTTACTAAATACTGCTGACAATGGGCCAGGAGGGAACAGGGTCAACATTCGAAGTTTTTATCCCAGTTTTATACAGGTGAATTTAAAAAAAATATAAAAAATGCAGCTGTATAAATCTGCACCCCCATGTTGTCATTTAGTCTGATGCAAGAAATTCCTCTCCTGTTTTCCTCTCAGACTTGAAGGTCTTAGGATCAGTATATTTGTCCATCCTGACTGTAACCTACTATCATGTTCAGGTCAGAACTGAGTGCACATCATTCCTTTTAGCAAGGAAACCTTTGGACTGGAAAGGAAGTCTGGTGGTTGGAGAAACAGAACTGCAAGACATTTTGTGCTGAGCACCTGCTTCTCAACCTGAAGACAGTTATGAGATTGTGAGGGATGGATGTTCCCTGATGTGATCAAGCATCTCTCACTGCTGCTCTGGACCTTGACATGACTGCAGAAGACTTTTCTTTAGACTGCTCTGATCTAAACCTTTTCATTGACCAAGTTGTTTCTTTCCTGGTCTGTTTAATGTTTTCCTCAGTGCGTTTGGCTGGGACTACGTTACTCAGGGCCTGGTGGATCTTGGCTTCAACCTAATGGAGTCATATGAACCAAAAAAGCCCTTTGGAGGGAAGGCTGCTGATACCAGTTATGGCCTTTCAAAACTGCCAGCCCAGCAGGCTTGCAGACTGGGAGCAAGTATCCTGCTGGAAACGTTTAAGGTAGTGTATGCTTTGGAGAGGGTTTTTTTTTCAGGCAAGTGGGAACTCTGTTCTTATTCTCTCTCAATAAATGGCATCGAAACCTTGCCTTTCTGTATCTATCATTAATATTTTACAAGCAATACTAGATTTAGTCTCCTGCTTGCCCCTATCCAGCTGGAAGAAGGCATTCTCATAAAGACCTGATCCCCATTTGTGCCAGCTACCATGATACCTGTGTAATCCTTATTACAGTTTCTAAGAAACTACAGGCAGGGTAGAGAAATTCAGAGGTACAAAGAAAATCTAATAGAGGTGGGATTGTGACCAGTATTGTCACCGAAGTGATAAATTTGCATCCCACGGATCATCTGACCCATTATATTCTGAGTGTACTTTGTGTGTCTCTCTGATGTGTGGGTTCTGATTGTACTGGGATGAAATTTGCATCAGTCCCTGTGAATTTAGCTGAAAGGGGACTTCTGGCAGCCAGTCCCAGCTCACCTGTCAGATCTGGATTTGCTTTGTACTGCACAATGCTTGCGTTCTGAACTGCAGGAATATCTTAAATTTACGTAGGTTTTAATTTTTATGTATCTTTCTTTCTTGTATCAGGTTCATGAACCCATCAGAAGTGATATTCTTGAACAAGTCCTGAACAGAGTCCTCACAAAAGCGGCATCTCCTGTCAGCCATTTCATAGGTAACGGGAAAGAGAAAGAAAAGTGTCCTGCTCTGTGGACACTTGGAACATAGCTTCCCAGAACAAGTGATGAAGTGGGCTGAAGCCAAGAAAATTAGTTGTTCCTTCCCCTCTTACTGAGGTGTCAGCTGCATCAGGCTACCTTTTATTCATCATAGGTGAAAAACTTGTTTGCAGGCAGTTGCCATGTAACAGCCGATGCACAGAAAGTTGGTATCCATCAGTCAGTAACTTGTTGCACGTTCCTAGCCTTGTCTTCCTCCTGGTCCTTGGGCAGGTGCTGGGGCTGCTGAGGTGTCTATGCTGCAGTCCTTCTTTGATACCTCAGTGCCCTCTGGTGGGCTGAGGCTTTGCAGCCATGTTGTGTGTGTTTTATACTTCTTGCCTACAGCAAAGCTCAGGTTTTTGATGGTCATCCTATCATGACCTCTCCATGTAATGGAAAGGCTGTTTTTATTCTGTAATTCTTAGCTCTATAGACATCTTTTGCTCAGAATTCTGTGACCCCTTGGCAGTAGCTGCTCCTTTTGTCATTTTATTTTTCAGATTTGCTGTCCAATATTGTTGTGTCTGCTCCTCTTGTGCTTCAGACTTCATCCTCCAAAGTTGCAGAGACCTTTGACAATTTGTCCTTTCTGCCCATCGAAACAGTCCAAGGGCTGCTCCGGGCAGTACAGGTAAAGCTTTGCATTTCTCCATGAATATCCTGCTAGTTTAGTTCCAGTGACAGCTCTAGGCCACAATTATATGCATGATCTAATAACTCTCCTCAGAAAGTAAACCTTCATACTCTGCTGTATGTTGTTCACTGTAGCATGGAACTGTTCTTCAAGCATGGATTTGCATGTGCCCTCTAGCGAAAAGCATATGGTGCAGTCTGGCGTGGTACCCAAACTGCTCTGTGCTGACCTTTCATCCGGAAGATGCCCAGATGCTGCACAGGGTAGAAAATGAAGTACACAGTGTTTAGCTGAACAGCTGTAGCTGTCAGGTTGATTTTTCTCCTTCCAAACTCCATGTCGGTGTTTCTCTTTGCCTGGCCCTGGCGTTAAACTTTTACCTGCTTCATCCAGTCTGGGGGTAACAGTTCCTTTCCAAGACTTGCACGGTGTCCTCACTAACCTGTCCTCACTGCTACAGTTACCTGGGTTTAATTTTATATTTGTTTTAAATGTTTTGCTTCTCCTACTGTACTGATGACGCTATGGGAAATGCAGGGCCAGATGGGCCTGAGGAAGATGATCTCATGTGCCTCAAGGGCTTGGCATGTTTTAGTGCTTTTCTCTCCAAAGCGTATCTTCCTTTCCAGCCTCTGCTCAAAGTCAGCATGTCAGTGAGGGACTCCCTGATACTTGTTCTCCAAAAAGCTATCTTTTCCAGGTAAGCTGGGAAGGGAATTCTTTGAAAAGATTTCTAAACTTGTTTAAGTTTTTGGAGCAGAATTGTTTTTGTTTGTTTGTTTCAGCTAAGTGTCTTTGTACTGTTTTCTTCCCGTACCTGGATGGGGACATCTACCACTTTAGCCTAGGACTCTAATACTGTCACAGCTCTACTGAACTGAGACATGAGCCCCCAGCTGAATGAGCTTTGGAAATACAGAAAGCTGTTGGCAACTCTAAATAAGTAGGCAAAACTAAAGTGAATTCCAACATGTATTTACACAGCTGAGTACATCCAGATGCTAGGGAGAGCCTGGAAGGAACCACTGATAAGAATGCTGAACTTCTACCTTCCCCCTGACTGATCCCTTACAAAACTGTCAGAAAAGCAGACTGGATTTCGTTGGGCAGTGGCTGCCTGGTTCTGAATACAGAACTCATAATTTAGTATTATTATTCAAAGCAAGGGACTTCTTGTGAAAGACCCAGGCTTTTGGTGAGCAAAGCAAAACATCAGCTTTTTGTGAAGAAATATTGCAACTCTGAGCTTTGTTAGGCTTTCCTATTCCATTTTTCAGGGGACATTTAATGCCTGAGTCTTGGTTTGGGGCTCTCCCTCAGTGTGAGCATTGCAAGGCCAGAAAGGAAATAGAATGTTGTGAGATTGTAGAGCAAGAGAGTTCCCAGCAAACTGCTGAATTCTTAACTATTTGAGACTGTGCTGCCCTCTTGGAGAATACATTTCTACTGGGCCCAGTGACTGTGTTTGTGGGGCATTTTCATTGCTGAATTGGTCTTGTGTTTTCTTTTGAGCTTCATGTTTCTGTTTTTCCTTATGCTTCTCTTTTCTCCCCCTTACTCACAGGCAGCTCGATGCTCGTAAAGCTGCGGTTGCTGGGTTTTTGCTTCTGTTAAGAAACTTTAAGATTCTGGGCAGCTTGGCCTCTTCCCAGTGCAGTCAGGCCATTGGTGCCACTCAGGTAAGTGCTGTTCAGCAAGCCCTCGCGTGGACATACAAGACAGTCTTACATCTAATATGCACTGTTTGAAACAACTCAAGTAGAGGGTTTCCCCCAAAATGGAAATATAACTTCAGCAAGGATTAGTCCTGGAAGGAAAGCTTTAGGAAAAGCGATGTGCAAAGACAAGCTGGCCTAGGGATGTTGGTTTTCAGAATCATTCTGACTTACAGCACCAGTATTCTGGGGAACATTTACACTGCTCCTTGATAATGATAAAGAGCCTGGCAGCATGCTAAGGACTGTTTCGGTGATTATTTAAGGGCCAGGCTCCTTATCACCTCGTTTCTGTGTTGCGATATTTGAGAATTGTAACCAGTATAACGTGAACTAATATTCCCTCTCAGGTCCAGGCAGATGTTCATGCCTGCTATAATTCTGCAGCTAATGAGGCCTTCTGCCTTGAAATCCTGGGCAACCTGAGGCGATGTCTGAGCCAGCAAGCGGATGTTCGACTTATGTTATACGAGGTAAACACAGTAACACAGTTTCTTCAATCTCCTTTTAAACAGCCTCTAGCTCTTCTGTTGTCTGGTTCTGCTGTAGCTCCAGGTAAATAATGATACCATTATTGTGGAAAACAGCATATCTTCTCAGTTATGTTCTTCATGGGACACATTTACCAAGGCCTAAGGTTTTTTTAATCCTTTTGCTTCTTTTTATTTTGTGCCATTATAAGTGCAAAGACACATTGATGTATCTTTCTCATCTCATTGCTTAAGAGCAAAAATGCGTCAGTGTCTCTCTTCCTATGGTGTGACTGAGGAAATGGCAAACATGTTTGGTGCCCAGTGGGAAGTGGTGTTCCAACAGGCACTGGGTAGAAGCGGAGTTGTTGGAAGTTAACGGTTGGCTCCAAAGAAAACCTAGATTGGAGAGCATGGGGAAGCTTCCCTAAAGATTGCATCAGGGATCTGTCTTTTCTCTTCTTCCTTCTGCAACTTTCAGTAAAGGCTTATCTGCCCCTTTGATTTCTTTTGGCAAATGGCCTAATACTGAGAGACATTCTTGGGTGTGCATCTTAGTTCCTGATGTAAACATGGAGTAATAGCCTGAAAAAAGGAAAACTCTTCAGAGATTTTTTTTTTTCTTGACTTGGTTGGACTGACCTTTGGTGAGCTGCAAATTTTGGGTGTGTTCGTTACTGTTGCTGTAAGACTTGTGCTTGCTTTATCATCCACTGAGTTTTCTCTGAAGGACTTTTTGCCTTCTACAGTTTCCCCACTGGCATGTTTTGTCTTTGAAGCAGGATTTCACAGTTTGAAGTTGGATCTAGTGCTAGTGTTAAATAGCAGTGAAAGTCACTCTGGGCTTGGTGCCACGACTGCTAGGGAGATGCAGCTTGCGAGAGAGCCCCTGTGAGGAAATTCATACTCTTTCTGATTCATACCTTCTTTCTGTGGTACCTTTGCTTTGCCAAGTATAGGGTTTTACACTGTGCACATTGTTACTTTCTCATGATTCTTTACAGTGCCAAAGGGTCGTTGTTGTATGACACCAGCATATTATGCATGTGGTTCATTTTCTTTGGTGTATAAGGCAACTTGTCCTTCCTGTCTTCAGGGTTTTTATGATGTTCTTCGCAGGAACTCCCAGCTGACCAGCTCTATAATGGAAATGCTCTTGTCCCAGGTAAAGTAATGCTGCAGAGCTCCTAAGAATTCTACACTGCAACCAGTATAGCGAGCAATTCAGGTTAAATATTGAGAAAATTGTTCTCCCTTGTGCTGGAAACATATTTAGGTACTGCAGCACTTCTCTAATGAGGTATTCAAATCCCTGCTATACTGAGAGAGCAGACTGGGTAAATGTTTGGAGACAAGTCGCAGACTATCCTGTCGCAGAGTGGAAGAGAGGATCTCTTGGATTCCTTTCCAGTCCTTCAATTCTGAGATGCTGTGAGAAGTATGATGCCCAGAGAAGTGCTTTATATGCTCCCTGTTCCTTAGCAGTGCACAGCAGTTACCTTCCTATACTTCCCCAAAGATGTGTGCTGACACATTAATTATTATTGCCATCCTCCCGTTGGGAGAATACCCAAGTCCATGTAGGATCTGGGAGGATTAACTCATCCCCCAACAGTGTTGCTCATGGCAACAAGACAATCGCATTTCCTCAGTCCATTGGACAGGCTGTGCTTTCTTTGAGACAAGTAATTTTCTTCTCTCTAATCATCTATAGAGTTCATGCTGACTAATTCTTGCTTTCCCACGACAGTGTAGTGACTGAGAAGGGAACATCAACAGAGCCAGGGCACCTTTTGGGAACAGAGGAGAGGGCACTTACTGGGAACTTGGTGTAAATGTACAAAATTTTATCATTGTATATATAACTATCCCTACTTAATTCTGGTCTTATATCAGCACACAGAGCATATCTCCTTCCAGTGGTGTGCCAGGCAGCCAGGAATTGGTGCAAGCACAGTGTTTCACGGATATGCACCCTTAGGCCAGGAAGCTGGATGCCAGAACAGGGCCAACTGGTCAGTACAGGTGCTGGGCAATAGGAGCAGTTACTTCTGTGGCAGGTAGCACTGCAGGTGAAGTGCAAGTGATGTTATGTATCAAGGCAACACAACAACAGATGGTCAGATAAACTTGTTTCAGCTGGCTGAGAGGTACATGAGCAACTCAAAAGGGGATTTTAATTAGTAGTAGAGCAGGTGACATGGCTCAGGTACACATACCATTATCATAATGTCAGTTTTTCTCTGTAAAATGGAGTACAAAGACTATCATAACCTCATGTAGAAACAACCTAAGGGGCTCAGTTACCAAGTAACTGGTTATTTTTATTTCTTGGTTTCTGTGACAGATAAAGCAATATTACTTGCCCCAGCCAGACCTCCTGCCTCCACTGAAACTTGAGGGATGTATTATGGCTCAAGGAAATCAAATCTTTCTGCAAGAACCACTGGTAAGAGCTATACTGGCTAGCTACACCTGCAAGCTCATCTGTTCTGTAGTGTTTTAGTTGTGCTGCTATATGAGTGGAATACTCTGTGTTTCTTTAGCCTCTTCTAGCCTGAAGCAATTCTTTTAATGACAGTAGAGCTGGGCATCTCACCCCTGCCTCAGGCTATCTATTAGAGCTTGTTAGCAAAGTGGCTTGTGGAACCTGTGTGAAAATTGCTCTAGGAATGGTATCTCTTATTCTCCTATTGAGCTTATTCTGGGTTTTTTTACCTCCTTTACCTTAATTCTGGGTGAAATAGTCATGCAGTGTATTTGTAGCAGGAGGAGGAATCCACCCTTTGATTTTGCTCCTTTGATGCTGTTGGAGATGAGACCTCAACAATTCATTGGATTTCCAGGAAGAAACTCAAGTTTCTCACTTTGTTTTCCCCTAAGGAGGCTTCAGTGCTGCACTGCAGTAGCCCACCAGAAAGGGACAGACACGTCAGCTAGACTGAGAGCCTTTCTGGAAATTCCTTTTCTGTCTCCTTCAGCAGCTGACATAGTTGAGGTGAGGTAGCAGTAAGAGTTAAATACAGGCAAGCTCAAGCAGACAACATTATCTGAAGCTAGAACTCAGTAGTTGTGTATAGGACTACAGATCTCCTCATTCTGGGCATGAGGCATATTGTTGAGACTCATGTGAACCTCTGAAGACAGTTATAGCTCTTTGCATCCAACTATCCACTTCTGCCAGTGACCTCCAGCTAGGAGGCTGAGTGTGACTGTGTGGCTGCTTCCTTCAGGCCCATCTGCTCTGCTGTATCCAGCACTGTCTTGCCTGGTATAAGAGTACTGTGCATCTGTACCAAGGAGCTGAAGATGATGAGGAGGAGGAGGATGTGAGATTTGAGCAAAACTTTGAAGATATGCTAGATTCTGTCACACGACGAATGATCAAAAGCGAGTTGGAAGACTTTGAACTGGTAAATCAGTTTTTCAGTTTGACTCAGTGGAAAAAGAACTGAGTTCTTGTCAGGTTTTGAAAAGATTTTTCACGTGTTTCCCTTACCTCTTAGGATAAGTCAGCAGATTTTTCTCTGTCTACTGGTGTTGGTGTGAAGAATAACATCTACGCCATCCAGGTGATGGGAATTTGTGAGGTCCTGATTGAGTACAATTTCAGCATAGGGAATTTCAGGTAAAACATCTCAATCTTGCTCTCCCGCGCTAGCTGGCTGTGCCTGGCTCTTCAGAGTGCAGGACAGACTCATTGCAAGTTCAGGATAATGCTACCAACATAGAATCAGAATGATATTTTCTGAGTGTGTCCCCCTTGTGGCACATTCAAAGAACCTTGGGAGTGTCTACCTTTTGAATATTGTGTGTTGTGAGAGATGAGATTTGTAGAAGAGCAGGTCAAGTTGGAACAGATGAGGGAGATTTTATCTATCACATTTCTATCCTATAGAAAGTGTCATTTTGTAAATTGGCAACTGAGGCTTCAAATGGGAAACTGGATTTTCTCCATTAATGCTTTCTACTACTTTATTGCAGTAAGAACAAGTTTGAGGATGTCCTAGGCTTGTTCACGTGTTATAACAAACTCTCCGAAATCCTGAAGGACAAAGCTGGAAAGAACAAATCCACTTTGAGCAACAAAACTGCACGGAGCTTCCTGTCCATGGGTTTTGTATCAACTCTGCTCACAGCTCTGTTCAGGTGAGAAGTTGTCACATTTGGAGAACCTTTAAAGTCTATTCACATGCTTCTGTAGTGGTGTCTATGTGCTGGTTGGCTTGTGCACTGCATACCCTGTACAAGCATTTCCATTTCTGTGCAAAGCATTCATGGTAACAGTACTTGCTGTCTGGAGTAGTCCAAGTAGGAACTGTAGCTGTGCAGCTCCTGGTATTGACAAACCAGCTTTCCTGGACCTTGCTTGTGACTTGTAAGACCTTGGAGAGTCTCTGCTTTTTCAGTCCTGGGCCATTCCCAGGCAACGAACTCCAGTGTTTGAGCTCCAATCCTCTGAAACGGAGCCAGACATCAATTGTGAACATGTCTTTTAGTATATTTGGAAAGGCTGGTAGAACTATTCTCCAAGTGTTCCCTACAAGCTACAAAAACAAAGGGTTTTTTCCCACTCTAATTTCAGCTAGTGATTTTATTTGTAAGTGCATATTTAGATTTTGAATCTTGTAGGCCATCCCCATGCTTTTTCAGTGCCTCTTCAGTTCTGACAGTGCTCTTGATTCTCCAGGGACAATGCCCAAAGCCACGAGGAGAGCCTGGCAGTTCTGCGTTCCAGCACTGAGTTCCTGCGCTATGCAGTCAGTGTAGCTCTGCAGAAGGTGCAGCAGCTGGAGGAGACAGGACAAACTGATGGCCCAGATGGACAAAATCCTGAGAAAATGTTTCAGAACCTCTGCAAAATCACACGGTGAGTCACTGTGGCACATGAAGATGTCAGCCCCAAGAAGCAGCAATGCATTTTTGATTCTCGGGAAGGGTTTTGAAAGAAGAATGCCATCTATAACTCTTTCAAATGGTTATTATTACTGGGCTGAGATCATTGCCTCTCTTTGCTCCTGAGAAATCAAGTGCAGGCACTACAGGTTCCGTTCCAGAGTGACTGATAGAGCTCTTATATCAATACTTGGCCTGGAAGAGCCAAATGCCAAGGAACTCTGATTTTTCAACCCCTTTCTGACTCTTGGTTCATCACTCATTGTCACAGGGGAGGCAGCATAGTTACAGGCTGGATTCTAGAGGCCTCTGGGATGCAATGAAGTTAAAATTTGCTTTTAGCTGCAGTATAAAACAGATGTAAGATGGACACAAGCTTTAGAAAACATTTGTTTAGGGCTTTTGCAAGTCCTTTGGAAAATCCAAGAACGTTAAGAATCTAAATGTCTTTTGAGATCTAGGTCATATCTGCATGGGGTCTTTTCAGATCCTAGTCAGCAGACAGCACAAGATGCAAATTACCCTGCTGTGAATAATGCCCGTTTTGTGTCTCACCCCAAATAATAAAGACTGGTTTTGATGCAGTCATTAGTTATTGGGCATTGAAATAGAACAAGATCATCTGTGCAGGCAACAGAACTATTGAGAAAAAAGGAGAGGGATCAAAAAAGGGAAGAAGTGCACTTAGGGGAACAGGAGAAAGCTGTTTGCCTACAAACAGAAGAGCCTCCTTTGGGCCAAACAATTTTGCTGTCTTCAAAAATTTTTCACTTTGCTTTGCCTGCCTTTGCCTTTCTAATTTTTTTTTATATAGAGCCCTATAAAGATATGACATTTCATAGATTCATCTGCCAAGAGACAAGTTCTTTTTGTCCCTGACAGATTTGACACCCAGTGGTCAGTGTTCAGGTAGTCTGAGACAGAAGGAAATCCAAGTGGGAGAAATGAGTGTATGAAGATGGACTTAAAATGTGATTAGAAGGTCTCTTGGCCTTTGAAAAGAACTAAATTATTTAGCTGTGCAGGCAGAATGCAGTAGCTACTTTGCTGACGTTGATACAAAATCTTCTTAAAAATGGATCTCTTCTCCCTCCACTTCCCTATGGGACAAATACCTTCCAATTTAGTTGTATTAAAAACAAAATACTAAGAGTAGACTTTGCTGTTAGTCCTGTTCTAGTTCTTGCACTGTGCAGCATGTGATGTTAACTTGTCTCCCATCCCCTAGGGTTCTGCTTTGGAGGTACACTTCTATTCCCACTGTTGTTGAAGAGTCAGGGAAGAAGAAGGGTAAAAGCATCTCACTTCTGTGCTTGGAAGGTTTGCTGCGGATCTTCAACACGGTGCAGCAGCTGTACTCTGCCAGGATCCCCCAGTTTCTACAAGCCCTGGGTATGCTCATGGTACAACTAGACTCTGGTTTCTAGCCTTCGTCTTCCAGCCCACGTGTGGGCATTTAGGGACCCAGTGTCCTTTATCCATAACTAGGGAGAGGGGTCTGGTCCTTGTCGCTCAGTAAAAAGGTGGGCTTAATAGCACTGGTTTTTATACCACAGGCCTGCTTTTATAGCGCTCTCAGTCCATCAGCAGAGGATAGTTGAGGTCTGAAATAGCTTTTGTCTATTTGTAGTTTAACACATTTTTGTGCTCACCACAGTTTTGCAGTCTGTATCCCTCCTCTAGCTGTGAGCAGTTGCAGGCTTTCCCACTTTTGGAAATAAATCCTGTATTCTGCTCTTGGCATTTAGCTTTTTTTCTGCACCTCTCTGTCACTGCCAGATATTTCTGATGGTGACGCAGGAGAAACGGATATTAATGTCACGGAGAAAGCTGCCTTCCAGATCCGACAGTTTCAGGTGGGTACCACTGTGTGCTGCAAGTGTTCCAGAGCACTGGTAATTCTGGCAGAAAATGCTGCTAGCTCCCTGTTGCTTGACCACAGACTTGAGTACGTGATAGCAACAGTGACGCCGATTCACTAACTGTTCAGAAAAGTTTCTGATCCCTAAGGAAAACTTCAGGGTACTGGATCAAAGTGCACGTGTATTTACAGATGTATAGGTCCTTCAGACCTATACAGATGTGTAGGCCCATCACCACAAGAAGGATGTTGAGGCTCTGGAGCAAGTCCAGAGAAGAGCCACAAAGCTGGTGAAGGGGCTGGAGAACAGGCCTTATGAGGAACAGCTGAGAGAGCTGGGGGTGTTTAACCTGGAGAAGAGGAGGCTGAGAGGAGACCTCATTTTTCTCTACAACTACCTGAAAGGAGGTTGTAGAGAGGAGGGAGCTGGGCTCTTCTCCCAAGTGACAGGGGACAGGACAAGAGGGAATGGCCTCAAGCTCCACCAGGGGAGATTTAGGCTAGAGATTAGGAGGAAGTTTTTCACAGAAAGGGTAATTGGGCATTGGAATAGGCTGCCCAGGGAGGTGGTTGATTCACCTTCCCTGGAGGTGTTTAAGGGGTGGGTGGATGAGGTCTTGAGGGACTTGGTTTAGTGTTAGATAGGAATGGTTGGACTAGAAGATCCGATGGGTCCCTTCCAACCTGGTTGTTCTATGATTCTATGATTCAGCACAGCATAAACTTCCTGGAGTATTGTAGAAGTCACATAGAATCATGTCAGCCTCTATGTAAGCAATCATAAAAAGTCCAGTGCTTGCCCTTTAGAAGTGTCCTCTTTTTATTTTCGTTGTCATTCTCCTTGTTACTGATTTATCTACTGCAGTTTCTGGTTATTTGCTTCTTAAAATGGCCCTGCAACAAGCAGGCTTGCTCAGGGACTTTGTCTTTCCTTCCCATGATCAGAGGTCCCTGGTGAACCAGTTCAGCAGTTCTGAAGATGACTTCAACTCCAAAGAAATGCAGTCGCTCATCACAATTCTCTCTACTTTGTCCAAACTCCTGGATCCAGCCTCTCAGCAGGTACTTCACACCTTTCATGGGCTGGCAGGAATGGGTGTCATAGCCATGGGTGTGGGAATAAGGTTGTCTGATTGGATTGACATTTGAGGGCTCTGACATATGTGCATGGTCTGCCTTCTGCTGCAGACTGCACCATATCAAAGTGACCATTTTGTTGCACTGGCATTCTCCCATCACATGCCTGCAAAGACAGTTAAGAACAAGTTGCCTTCCCACTCCACTCTTTCATGTTCTGATACCGCCTTTGGGTACCTGGATTCCAAACAATTTCTTCTCTCGGGCAGAGATTCCTAATGGAGCCTTGGTCTAGTATGGCTTCCATAGGGGAAGAGAGCCAAAAAGGGCAGCAGACTTGTGACCACTCCAAACTGGCCGAGTGCCTAATTCCTTCTGCGTAAGGAGACATTTTCTAAAGTGGACTAGAGGTGCTGCATTATTACAAGCTAAGGACTGCACTTGAAGTGTGCCAGAAGTCTAGAGGCATCATTTACCTTAAATTAAATTGAACTGTTAGTCTGTCCAAGGGAATGTACAGCCATTCCTCTGTCCTGGATTTCAGCTTTTCCCTTGTTAGTAGGTTAAGGGCATGATTTCATAGCATTGTCTGAGTGCCTTTCTGCCTGAGGGGACTCTGCTGGTCGCTGGTCTCACTTTGCTGTTTTCTGGGGGCACATTTTTTTCATTATTAGTAGTAGTTTTGTGCTTTGACTTCTGTTTCAAAACTGTAATAGCTTTTCTCCCATACACAGTTCCTTCAATTCCTGACTTGGACAGTGAAAATTTGCAAAGAAAATGCTCTTGGTAAGTAAGCTTCTGGAGAACACATTAAGATGTGATGTTTCAGGTCTGACATTAGACCCTTAGATGCTCTGCCACTGTCTGTCCTGGTTTTACCTCTTAGCTACAGATACGTTCAGGTCCTATGCTGTGGCAGATTGTCTTGACATTGTGGTTATTAGCACAGATATTAGGGAAGAAACTCCATCTCTGTAAATACTGGCATTGCTGAAGAAGAAGCCACTTAGTTGACTTTTCTTCATGGTTATTTAGCACATCTGTTGCTCAAATCTGGATTTATACTCTGGAAGGATATTACTCTTGCCAGAGTTTGTATTGTGCTTCCTCAGTGCTTCTGGTTGTCATTTCTCCATAAGCTGAGGGCTCCAGTGTGCTGTACTTTCCCTTGTAGTATTATATATGATGCCTGATGTTATAAACTCTGCTTTTGTAGCTGCGGTATTTTCATGGGATTCTCATCTACTGTGTATCATGTCTGGGAATACAGACTGTTAAATCCATACTGTTTAAACATCCATACTGTTACTCTTGAGTCTGAGACTTTTCCCTCACTGGATGTCTGATGTTCTTAAACAGCTAGGGGAGCTCTGCACCTGGTAATGTGTTATTTTCTTTTCCCTTTACCACAGAGGATATCACTTGCTGTAAGGGTTTGCTGTCCCTGCTCTTCAGTCTCCATGTTCAGTACAAGAGTCCTGTCAGTCTGCTGCGTGAACTCGCACAAGACATCCACGCTTGCCTGGGAGACATAGACCAGGTATGACGCAGAAGCTGCCGAACTCTACTTCACTTGAGTGCTGCCAGGGTAAAAGTGAGTGCATTTCTGGTGCAAACCGTGACAGCAGCTGTCACAGTTTTACTCACGAGAATTTGTTTCTCTCCTCCAACCAGGATGTCGAACTGGAGAGTCGGTCCCATTTTGCCATAGTGAATGCCAAGACTGCAGCCCCTACTGTCTGTGTGAGTCTAAATAATGTGGATGGAAGAACCTGTAGTGTCCAGGGCTATTCTGCTACAAGCAGCTTTCCAGTTTGTGCCAAACTCCTCCAAAAAGCTGTTTTGTAATTGGTGTTTCTGTCTTAGCTGCTGGTTCTGGGTCAGGCTGATAAGGTCCTTGAAGAGGTGGATTGGCTTATCAAGAAACTTGCCAGTCTGCGATCAGACGCATCAGGTAATAAAAGTGGCCTACTTCTTACTGTTACACCTTTGTCAAAAACAGATGAAATATAGAGCAAAAAGATACTTTTGGATTTTGAGGTAGCATCATCTGGGAGGAGGTTAAACTCTCCCTTGAGCTGGTTCCAAATAAACAGTGTGAGATAGTGTGTTGTCACAAAATCCCTCCAGTGGTTATTTTCCCTTTGCCACACTGGTGCTTTGTGCATCAGATACAAAGCTAGTCTTTCATGCCTCCCACCTGCCTAACTGTATTCATTAGACACAGTTTCACTGGGTATTCATCTCTTTCCTCCAGAAGACCCTTCTCAGGCACCAAATGAAACCCAGGCTCTGGAGAAAGGGATAATTCTGCAGCTGGGAACTCTGCTGACAGTTTATCATGAGCTGGTACAGACAGCACTCCCTGCAGGGAGCTGTGTGGACACGCTACTGAGAAGCCTCAGCAAGACATACGCAATTCTCACCTCTCTCGTCAAACATGTGAGTGCTACTCTGCTGACAGTGGGCTGATTGGGATCTAAAATCTTTTTCCCTATCTGCTACAGCAAGCTCACAGTGACTCCTGGCAGCGGCTGTGCTCAAGACTGGGCTGTTGATCTCTTGCAGGAGCCGAGTCCTTATTCTCTTGTCTTTCATGCCCTCAATTTTGTGACTTTTCTGCAGCAGTGATAGTTGTACCAGTGGTGATAAAGGCAAGCTTGTCTCCAGCTGAATTTGGCTGTATGTGGCTTGGAGAGGCTCTTTCCAGTGTGTCTAGCAGGTTCCGCGGCACACAGCTGTGCACTACAGTGAATGACTAGTGATGTTCTCTCAGTGCTCAGCAATCCTGCCCTTGCCACTCATTCCCATCTAAGGCATTGGAGCTGGGGGAAATGGGCCCTGAAAACAGGCTGGTAGAGCTAGTTTGAGACAGTGTGGTGAATGCCCTAGAACTCTCTCAGCTCTGGAATGCAGACAGAATCTATCCCAAATGATATTTGGGATACAGCAAACCACCGAGGAGGATAGTTCTTGCAAATCCTGCCCTCCCCACTGTGCTGCTGGATGAGCTGCTTTGAACGCTACCTAAAAGTACAGAGGGCAAGATGGGAACAGCATGCCTACCAGAAACTCTCTTATGTTTTCCTTGCAGTATATCCAAGCTTGCCGCAGCACCTCAAATACCATTCCAGGAAGGCTAGAAAAACTGGTGAGTGTGAACTAACTCCTGGAGGAAATGGCTCATTGCCTTGAGTTGGGAGGAACAACCACCTCTGTTTCTTTGCAGGTGAAGCTCTCAGGTTCCCATTTGACCCCACAGTGTTACTCATTCATTACTTATGTACAGGTAAGGCCTGAATTAACTGTGGCAAAATCACAGTCAAGTCTGTCTGCTGAGTGGTGTATCAGGTGCAGTACATGGGCACCTTTTGGGACTATTAATCTTCTTTACATGATTTTCATATAGTCTAAGCTTTAATATGTCAAATAATAGTGTAAGACATTTCAACACCATTGGGATTGAGCATGATGATTCCTTCTACTTGAGCACAGAAGGAAGAGCATTTGGGGTGCTGGTTTTTAGTTGGTTTTCTTTCCCCTCTGTTCATGTGGATTATTTGGGATGAGATGAATACTGCTGTTGACCTTTGTTTGCTATTGTGGTTAACAACACTGCAGAAATCACAGCGTAAAGTAATGTGGGTGCCAGAGATTGCAGTGCCAAAGACAGGATTTAGCTATTTGAAGAGGAATTAAGTGCTTGAGGACCACAGGAACTGTAGAACAGAGATGGCATATGGGGGAAGGTATAGTGGTGGGTAGAGCTACAACTCCTGGGGTTTTCTCACACATACGTATTTCTGAATGTATAAATTACTAATTGTTTTTTTCTTTCCTTCTTGTTTTTTGAAATTACCCTCAATTCCATCATTGTATGACTGTCTTTCTGTCATCTAGCTTGTAATGCTGTTAGCTGGCCAGAGCAAAGACTTCTCTGGCCTTACTTGGCTGGCTTTTCTTCCCTGCTTTACCCTCTAACACCAAGTCTTTTGGCATCCTCCTTCAGAACATACACAGTGAGAGCTTAAGCTTTGCAGAAGAGAAGAAAAAGAAGAAGAAAGAGGATGAAGCTGCTGCAGTCTCCACAGTCATGGTAAGATTGACTCACTCTCTTTTAGAACCTGGGCTGTGTTTGAGCTTGGGATTATATCTCAAGGCTTGTGTTACCTCGTGGCTTCTTGCAGATCGCCAATGACAAACTGTCATTTGAGCTTTTAAGTAAAAATCAAATTTATTCTACCTTAGCTTCAGAGAAAAGTCAAAAAACCCCAAACAAACAAAAAAAAACCAAACAGGAAAGGAAAAACCAAAACAAAAAAGTGCCACTGTCGCTAAATGCAGCGTAAAAGCTCATAGATGTGAAGTCAAGATAAAGCCTAGATAGTCTCTTGTCTGGTATTTTATCATTTGTGGTAAGCTACGAAATTGCAGAAATGGGCTAAGTTATTGGAACCGATACTGCACACTGCTTAAGTGTATCTTATTTTTATCAGTACATTTAAAGATAGTGGATTCCACTAAAATAATGCAATTGAGAATGATTGTCTGATTTGGCTGGTAGCAAGTGAGCAGGCTGGCAGGTTCCTGACCTCTTATGTGCTTTGCTTGTGCTCCCAGCCACCATCTCCTCTGCCTTGTTGGTTGTCCCAGATATTCCTGTGATGTTAAGGGTTTAAAAGCCACAAGCAGGCTTGAGATGCCTCTGGAGCAGAAGTTGTTTTGCTGTGGTGGGGCTGCAGACTGCCCGCAGAGTCTGAAACGATATATGAGAGAGCTTCACTGCAGAACCATTGTGGGAATCCATTTAAAACCAGTATCAAAGCTGGCAGGACTGGAATGGAGAAAGGTTACAGAAGATTCTTTTCTAAACTGGAGTGTGGTCTTCATGTCATACTCTCATTGTCTTTTGGGGGAATGAAGCTGCTGATAGGGGTGCTACACTACTGCCGTAGCTGGGATGCTCGTTAATGATGACAGTACAAGGGAATCTTCAGGCTGTTCACTTCTAACTCTGACCTTACATCCTCCTCTGCATTTCAGGCTAAGGTGCTTCGGGACACCAAGCCAATCCCAAATCTGATTTTTGCAATCGAGCAATATGAGAAGTTCCTTATCCATCTCTCCAAGAAGTCAAAGGTAATGCAAAGCAGAACTCTTTGGTGACCTGAATTCAGTGGAAAAGTGGCATGGTGGAGAATTGTTGCTGTTCCACCTTTTAAAATCTCTACTGCTGCTCAAATTATACATACCATGTCCCTCTTTCAGCCTTTCCCCAAGGCTCTGGCCAAACTCTACTGAACTGCTGCCACTAAAACACGCTATGGGCTTTCTGGCTGAGCAGGAACTACCGCACCCAATGCCAGCTTCTCTAATCCCACTCCCCTCCTTTGTTTCAGAAGCAGGAGAGAAGTGTATTACAATGTGGTAGATTCTACATGAGAGTAACCACTAATCAATCAGTTGGCTTTTGGAAAGTTGGCCACTGGATTGCATGGGGGCAGGTGCTTGTTCACCTCCCTTTTGCTTCAGTCCTGCATCATTACTGTGATGGACTTGGTCTCAGTGCTGTGGAAAGGATGGAACAGGGCAGAAAACTAAACTAGGATACTAATGGTATAATACCCTCTCCCTCTGGTTTCGTCTTGGTTGCTGCAGGTGAATTTGATGCAATATATGAAGCTGAGCACTTCCCGGGACTTCCGCATCAACGCATCCATGCTTGACAGCGTGTTGCAGGAGCACAACACAGAGGATGCCGAAAATGAGCCAGACAACAACCAGGTCAGAACTCATTTAGCTGCTTTTACTGACAAGCTTCCCCCTTTTCTGAGGCCAGCGCTATTTGTGAGCTGTGCAGGTGTGTATGCGAAATCAGGACAGTTTGTCTGGATAACTTCCTCTACTCTCCAGCCCTCTGCCTTTAGCAACCTTTATTTCCAAGCACGAGTTGCCTGTATCTCTGGTCTTAGAGAAGTGAGGCTGTTCTTAAGAGCTTGTTGTTATCAGCAAGGAGAGCCATCTATCAGCATTACCCCTGAGGACCTACTGGCTGGCCAGGATCAGACTTTTGCAGCTTGCTGTGGTTTTGCAGTCACATTAACGTTTGCAGAGAAACAGCTGACAGGGAAAACTGTGCAGGACATCATTCTCCCCTAGGGAATTATGCTGGTAAAGGTACTGCAACCTGTACTGGATTAAAATAATAAACAATTCCCTTTGCTGATTGTCCAGGTTTTTATTGGTGGTTCTGTCCATGCTTTCCTGAGTGTTTCAGCAAATCAAAACCCAGCACAAACCATCCCTGTCCTGTGCCGCAGATAACCTGTGATCTAACCTGAGTTCCGTATTGAGGTCATTTTGCTAGGGAGGGAAAAGCCAAATCTTGTTCTGCACATCTGGTTTCTTGCTTTAGGTAAACGTTCCCTAGACTAATCACACAAAACCAACCACACTGTTCTGCTACTCTCTCCCTCTCCTCTGCAGAGCAGCACAGCAGAGCAGACAGATGAGAACCAGGAACCCAAAAAGAAGAGACGGCGAAAAACATAAAGCTGGGCTTGCTACTGCTGCTTTCCTCCCACAGTGCCTGCTCTGCGGCAGACTCGCCTTGGTCTTGGAGAATGGTGTGCACAGAGATGATGGTTTGTTGTTTCTCTTGCCAAATACTTCTGAATTCTTCCTTTGTGTCCATGGGTGTGCAAGCAGCGACTTGGGCCACAGTGTCAGGTTTTACAGCTGGCTGCTGCCCTTGTAAGTGCCTCTGCTATTTGAATGTGCTGCTATCAAAATCTTCTCCCCTATGAACATCCTTTCTTCTAGCAAAAAGGAAACAGTAACCTGGATCAGTCCCTGCCAAAAGATCTTCTACAAGGACAGCCAGGCTCTGGCATGCTTTCTGCACAATTGTCATTCTGGCACTTCTAGCGTAATCACTTCTTCTCCAGCGAACCTTTGGTTATTTCAATTATCTGATAGATATCCAGTGCTTCTCCTGGAAGAGAATGGGACAATCAGTTCCCCCTGTTCTGCAGTACGCTCAGGGACTATGTAATGTAAGAGTGACAGTCGTGATTTGATTTAGTTCAGAGCGTGTAGCACAAAAAGCCCTAAATTTATTCAAATTTCGGTTTCGTGTAGTAAAGTGAATGCAGGAAGTGGCAGCAGTAGGAAGGTGGAACCACGAGCTTGCTGCATGTGCAGCTCCTGTGAAGCTGAGAGATGTCAGCTTCCTGGGGCAAGGCTGCTGCCTTTTGCTGTTACGTTTTGCTGACCCTGATGTGATGCACTTGTTCAATTTGCCTTGTTCTCGGTGCCCTTTTTGCCCACAAACCACAAATCCTGTTTCTAAAAGCACCTTTTGTGTGTAAGATTCCTAATAAAGGTTACCTAAGGGTAGAGCGTCTGATATGTCCAACAACCACAAGGAAAAATCCTATCTGGGAAAACATTCCCACGCCTTGTGGAGGAACCATTTAGAGCAGCTCCCAGCCAAGAGTTAAATGTCTGCTTGCAGCAGCTAAGAGGGTGACATTGAGTGCAGAAAGGGAGACTGCAGCCCTTGGGATTGCTGGGGTGGAACAGAGCAATGCCCAGACAGTTCTCCAAACAGCTACCCTGGGCTAAGGGGGAGCAGGGAGGGAGGGAAAGCACTGAAGGCTGGAAAAGGTTGGGTTTGGAGGTAAAAATAGACAAGGTCATTGAGGCACCTTGTTTTTCAGGGAGGGAACAACTCAATCTTGGGCTGTGTTAAATATGAATGGGGGGGCTCCTCTCTCTCTGGGAGGTGCAAAGCAAACATGTACATGGGATAAGAGCCAGAAATATGGGGAAACAGCAGCAGAAGCTACTCCAGGACTGTAAAAAGAAAGCGAGACGGAGAGGGGCTGGCAGCAGGGTGATGGAAGCCCTGGGTTGGGAAGCAAGGAGCTCAGGAGGTGCCTCTGCTGCACAGAGGAGCCCTTATGGAAGGGCTGCTCAGGCCAAGTGTTCTGCTTGTGCAGAGAGGATGAGGGGGGTTTACCTTGCGCGGACACGGCTCACCTTGAGGGATGCCATACTTCTTCTCCATCCCACTTGGATTTGATGGCGTCACACAGTTCATGGTCACCTCTTTCCTTAAGCACTGGTCAATATCCACTGCACTAAAGAAAGCGACCGATTGTGGCAGATCCTGGAGGCCCAGCTTGTAGGCAAACATGCACCTGGAAGAACAAGAGATGGTGACACACATCAGCCTTAGCTCTGATCAACCACCGCTAGCAGGTTATTTTGCACCCATCTCATTCAGCGGGTGGGACACGTGGTGCTTTTTAAGTGCTGGGTAGCAGGAGGGTCAAGTATCACTAAAGCAGACGTGGGTGGAACAGAGTAATGGTGCAGTGATCCTCCTCAGAAGAAAGGAAGGACCCAGCCCTTGGCTGTTGGCTAATCCTCCCAGGCAGAGCAGATGCTGGATTTTCCCAGCAGGAAGCCCTGTGCTCGCAGGAGTCGGCACAAAGCCACAAGCGTCAGGGTGTCTGCTCATGCTGCGCCTGCCGCACCAGCACAGAAAGGCTGTTGCTGTATCCGAGAAAAGAGCTCAGCTTTGGCCCCAGTGCCAGGAAGATTTGCAAAGCTGGCTGTGCCCGAGCTACAGCCAAGGGAGCCACGTGAGGCCAGGAGCTTCCTAGGCTCAGCTTAACCTTGCATGGGGCAGGGAGGCAGCAAAACACCCTACACTGTCCAAGGGGCAAGAGTGCTGGTGCCTGCAAAGAGCCAATGAGCTGTGCCTCTTGCTGCGCCCTCAAGGTAGCAGGGAGTTGAGGAACAGGGACAGTTTCAGGCTCCCAGCTGCTCGTTCAAATTCAAGGGCTGCTGCCACACGCTGGCCACAGACCTGAAGGGGACAGGAGGCGATGCACTTGCCTCCCAGCAGAGTGGAACGATTGGCCCTGTCTCTGTAGGAGCCACAAGCTGACAATATCCCCCTCTTGCCAGCAGATTATCTCTGGAAATCACAGATGAGCTCCACTGAGCCACCCAAGTCATGCATAAAGGAACTGCCATCACCCCCACTGTCAGCTTCTCTTGAGAAGAAAACTTCTCAAAAGCAACCCCTGTGCCACCCACTCCTGCTGTCCCACCCCAAAACTGCTGCTGCTCATCCCCAGGAGACACCACAGCGTCACAGCTCACCGAGTGAGGAGGTTGGTGATCTGCAGAGCCAGGGCTGCCCGGTAACGATCCTGCTGCTGGACCAGGTAGCGAACCTCATCATGAATGCTGATGCAGAAGCGCCCATTGATGTTAAACTCCTCAAAAAGCCACTTCATGGCAACTAGCATGAGGTGCAGGTAGTCGACAGCTGAGCTCTGCACCACCCAGTTCACTCTGCTGGTCAGAAACTGGGGGAAGGAAACAGGCGCTTAGAACAGCACTGAACCTGGTCCTGATGCAGAGAAGTCTGTTAAATTCAGGGTTGTTGGGTTCCCTTGGTAGTAGGCAGAATAAGAAAAGGGGCAATGGCTCCAAAAGCCTGCTGCTCTCCAGCATCCAGGGAGGGTAGAGTGAGGTTCCATTTTGGAGATGACAAGCAAAGCCGAGAGCTCAGCACCGCAGAGCCCTGTCCTTACCTCCCCCTTGGCCACAGCAGGCTCCAGGGCCCGGCTGATGCGACAGCCCAGCACCGGCGTCTCGGGGGATGGGGATAAGGCAATGCTCTCCAGCTTGTTGAACATTTCAGACTCAGTGCCTCCAGCCCACACTCGATGCCCAACCACATCCCACTTCTTCTTCCTCCGGGACCTGGTGGGGAGAGGGGAGGTTGGTTGGAAGTGTGGGACAAGGCTGTAAGTCCCACATGAGAGCCTCAAATGGTTTGCAGCAGCCAAATGACCCCTGAAGCCTCTTGCTAGTAATTGCTCACTTGGAAAGTCTTGGAGTTCCCAGATCAAACAGACTGTCTTGTGGGCTCAGGGAGGGAGAATGAGGACCATCCAACCCTATCTGCCTACTGCCTGCAGGTTTGGACAGGGCTGGAGAACAAGCCTTATGAGGAATGGCTGAAAGAGCTGGGGTTGTTTAGCCTGGAGAAGAGGAGGCTGAGAGGAGACATCATTGCTCTCTACAACTACCGGAAAGGAGATTGTGGAGAGGAGGGTGATGGCCTCTTCTCCCAAGTGACAGGGGACAGGACAAGAGGAAATGGCCTCAAGCTCTGCCAGGGGAGGTTTAGGCTGAAAATTAGGAAAAGCATTTTCACAGAAAGGGTCATTGGGCACTGGAATGGGCTGCCCAGGGAGGTGGTTGAGTCACCTTCCCTGTTTAAGGGACAGGTGGACGAGGCACGGAGGGGCATGGTTTAGTGTTTGATAGGAATGGTTGGACTCTGATCTGGTGGGTCTCTTCCAACCTGGTGATTCTATGATTCAACTCACCTTTTCGTGGCTTCTCTCTGGAGCCGCTGGACATCCTGGGCAGACACCAATCCATCCTCTGCCCTGTCCACAGCCAGGTCCAGCTGCCTCACCAGCCATTCACCCTCCTCAGAAAGACGAAATCTGGAAGAGAGAGAAACCCAGGTCTCAGGGCACCCAAGCATCATCCCCATCCTGTTCTCCCTGCGCCTGCCAGGCAGCGCTCACCTCCGGACGCCCTTGGTGACTGCATACATCTGCTGAGCCTTCTCCCGTGCCTGCTGCTGCGTCAGCCGATGGTTGAACTGCATCAGCAGCCGCTCGGCGAAGGGCTGCCCAGCCCCATAGATACGCCCGTAGTTGAAGACCTTGGCATGCTCCCGGCTGATGCCAACCGTGGCGGCCGTCTTGCTGTGCAGGTCGGTCGCGTTGCTTTTCTTCCCCTGTAGAGTCATCCAGCCAAAGGCTGTGCAGCCTGCCAGGAGGGGAGCAGGGGGTTCACATCAAATGGGACCGGGCTGGGGGGGTGGGCGTGAAGCCTGATCAACCAGCCCAGAGCCACGTGGGTGACCCATGGATGATTCGTAGCGCATGGCTGTGTGTCCTGTTTGATCTAGAACTTCTCACATTGCTATTACAGTGTGATTGTGCTGTGCTATTTTCGGTTTAAGAAGGCGTGAGAAAGAGGCAGTGAGAAAGCTGCTGGGGCCAGAGACTCTGCATTTTTTAAGTTGTTTGTTCAGTGGTGTATGACCCCAATTGCTGGGACAGCCTCTCCAAATCTTTGCTGTGAGAAAACACATTCCCACCCACAACTGTGGCTGTGGATGATGATAAAGAAGCAACTGGTTACGGATCTTTCTTAATCACTATACTTACTCTCTTGTGGTAATGATTAGACGTATTGCCTTTAAAAGCTGTCACTGTTAACTTGTCATTGATCACTATTAATCACCTTTTACCTTTCTTGCTACAGGCCCGATGAGGAGCGGCTGAGAGAGCTGGGGGTGTTTATCCTGGAGAAGAGGAGGCTGAGAGGAGATCTCATTACTCTCTGCAACTACCTGAAAGGAGGTTGTAGAGAGGAGGGAGCTGGGCTCTTCTCCCAAGTGACAGGGGACAGGAGGAGAGGGAATGACCTCAAGCTCCGCCAGGGGAGATTTAGGCTGGAGATTAGGAGGAAGTTCTTCACACAGAGGGTCATTAGAATAGGCTGCCCAGGGAGGTGGCTGATTCACCTTCCCTGGAGGTGTTTAAGGCACGGGTAGATGAGGTCCTGAGGGACATGGTTTAGTGTTTGATAGGAATGGTTGGACTCGATGAGCCGATGGGTCTCTTCCAAAGTGGTTGTTCTATGATTCTGTGATTCTATGAATAAGCTGAGTAAAACTTGATTTCAGAGCATCTGAGAGTCTGAGCTTTTAGTTGATGGTATCTCTGCTATCAGTCCTGCGGTAAAACAGAGGTCACTCCCCTTCCCGTAAACCTCTCCCACGGTGCAGCCCCAGCTCACCGTGCATGCCAGCGAAGTGTGCCTCGCCGAGGATGGCAGCTATCCAGAGCTCCTGGGAATCCACGTCTGCTCCCACCAGAGAGTAGCCAGGTGGCACCTGGACCATGGCTTTCAGCTCACTGCCCACCCGGTCGGCCTGCAGGACACGATGCCCAGCTTAGCAGAAGCCCTGCACCTCCCTCTCCTGAGCAGCACAGGAGCAGCCTTCCTCCCGCAGCTGTGGCACCACAGCTCAGGGCTGCCTGTGCCCTAAACTCTGCTCTGAAAGTCAAAACCAGGTTTAATGTACACGTGGGGCATCACTTACCTGGTCACTCCCCCTATACTCTTCCAGCATGGAAGAAGAGGAGCTTGGGGAATTAAAGAAACAAGCACTTCAGTGTTTTCTCCTCCTCTCATCAAATGTTGAAGCTCGGGAGCCTCTGCTGATCCCTTCCCCAAAGTCAACCCACACATCAGCAATAGAAAGGCCCAGCACCAGCCATGACTCCTACTTCCATTCCAGGCTGCTCCCACCAGTCCAAAACACACAGAGGGTGCCCCAAACCATCCCCGCAAGGACATGAGTGTGGCCGTACCCGGGCGTTGCTGGCTGTCAGCCACGTGGGCTCCACTGCCCGGCGCGTGATGGTGCCTGCAGTCACTACCTGTGGCAGGATGGCTCCGTAATCTTCCTCCTCGTTGTACTCGGGGTGCCTGGGACAGAGGTGAGGGTGAGCATCACCTTGCCAGAGCCTTTCCAGAGTGACACAGAGGGGATCGTGGTCACAGTTGAGGCTGTTCCTGCCCACACCTGGTCACCACGCGAGGTAGATCTCCTTTCTTCAGCCACACCACCATCTGAGAACTGGGGGGACACATGACAGGTGAGACACTGAGCCCCTCACATCCGCACAACCTCCCGCAGCTGTGACACAGTCTCCACCCGCAGGGATCATAGAATCATAGAACAACCAGGTTGGAAGGGACCCATCGGATCTTCTAGTCCAACCATTCCTATCAAACACTAAACCAAGTCTCTCAAGACCTCATCCACCCGTGCCTTAAACACCTCCAGGGAAAGTGAATCAACCACCTCCCTGGGCAACCTATTCCAATGCCCAATGACCCTCTGTGTGAAAAACTTCCTCCTAATCTCTAGCCTAAATCTCCCCTGGCAGAGCTTGAGGCCATTCCCTCTTGTCCTGTCTCCTGTCACTTGGGAGTAGAGGCCAGTTCCCAACTCTACACAACCTCCCTTCAGGTAGTTGTAGAGAGTAATGAGGTCTCCTCTCAGTCTCCTCTTCTCCAGGCTAAACAACCCCAGCTCTCTCAGCCGCTCCTCATCGGTTCTGTTCTCCAGCCCCTTCACCAGCCTCGTCACTCTTCTCTGGACTTGCTCCAGAGCCTCAACATCCTTCTTGTGGTGAGGGGTCCAGAACTGAACACAGGATTCAAGGAGCGGCCTCACCAGTGCTGAGTACAGAGGGAGAATCACCTCCCTGGACCTGCTGGTCACACCATTTCTGATCCAAGCCAGGATGCCACTGGCCTTCTTGGCCACCTGGGCACACTGCTGGCTCATGTTCAGTCGGATGTCGACCAACACCCCCAGATCCCTCTCCTCCTGGCAGTTTTCCAGCCAGGCTTCTCCCAGTCTGTAGCTCTGCATAGGGTTGTTGCGCCCCAAGTGCAGTTATCACAGTTCAGCTGAAAGCAGCTGCTCACCTGATCCGCTTGTGAGCGTTCCTCCAAAATGAGATCATTTTGTTAATCTCGAGGGCTCTAGTCCCGTGTGTGCGGCCCACAGCAGCTCGCAGGGTGCCATCCTCCATCTGGGGCAGGAAATCCTTGGCAAAAGGGCTTCCCACGTTGTTATCGTTCCCATCCTTTAGCAGCAAAAGAGGTGCTGGGGATCAGCTCACTACCACTCAACATCAATAAAGCTATTGTCCCATGGGATAGGGTGGTAGAAAGGCATCTCGAGCTGGGGCAGAACATTCTGCCCCAGCTCGAGATGCCTTTCTACCACCCTATCCCATGGGACAAGATTCCAGGGTCCCGGCAGTGCTGCAGCACTGGGGCAGCAGGCAAGGTGTGCAGCAGGACCAGGGGAGCTGGGATGCCCCATGGACGACCCTCCCCCAGGATCATCCAACTTGCCTTGTGAGGCATCTTGAAGAACCAGCACCCAGGGATGTTGACATCGTTGTAGGGACCATTGCCGTGGTGGTACGAGGGCTGGCTCCTTGCCTCTGCCGGCTCACACAGCTCTTCCATCTCCTCCTGTAACAGCCATGCAAGGGGACGCTGGGAACATTCTTGACACGGCAGAAGGGGGAAATCAAGGGAACAAGGACCAATCCACACCCCCAACCAACAGGAACCACCTCTACCTGCGCCAGGCTCTGGTCTGCTCTGCCCATTTTCTCCTCCACGTCTACCTCCAGCTGGCTCAGCTCCTCCACCTGCAGCAGAGGGACCACAGCTCGGTCAACACCAGTTCTCTGGTGGTTTAACACTTGTCAAAAAAAAAAAACTTACTTCCAGTCCCAGGAGCCATGCACAGGGATGGTTTTCACATGCACATGGGAATAAGCCCAGCCCCACACTTCCCTCCACCAAAGGATCCTCCATCCCTTTCTTTACCTTCTGCCATATTGTGCTGTCATCCATCGCTGGTAGCTCATCCTCCATGGCAGCTTCCAGCCCCGGGGGCTGCTCCTTGCCCTTCTCCAGGCAGTGCTGCCGGTACAGGGACTCGATCACCCTGGCAGGGAGAGGGCAGGGCTCACACCCACAGCAGGGACCACGGCTCCAGAGCAGCACCTGGGCAGATCCTGGGGTGCTCCCCAACCCCACCGTGGGGCAAACCCACATCTCAGCACTTTCACAGAATCACAGAATCACCAGGCTGGGAAAGACCCACTGGATCATCAAGTCCAACCATTCCTATCAAATACTAAACTATGTACCTCAGCACCCGTCCCTTAAACACCTCTATGGAAGGTGACTTAACCACCTTCCTGGGCAGCCTGTTCCAGTGCCCAATGACCCCCCTGGTGGAGCTTGAGGCCATTCCCTCTCATCCTGTCCCCTGTCACTTGGGAAAAGAGGCCAGCACCCTCCTCTCCACAACCTCCTTGCAGGTAGTTGTAGAGAGCAATGAGGTCTCCTCTCAGCCTCCTCTTCTCTAGGCTAAACACCCCCAGCTCTCTCAGCCGTTCCTCAGAAGGCCTGTTCTCCAGCCCCTTCACCAGCTTCATTGCTCTTCTCTGGACTCGCTCCAGAGCCTCAACATCCTTCTTGTGGTGAGGGGCCCAGAACTGAACACAGGATTTGAGAAGCAGTCTCACCAGTGCCGAGTGCAGAGGGAGAATAACCTCCCTAGACCTGCTGGTCATGCTGTTTCTGGTACAAGACATTAAACTTTGCTACAACCCCCTCACCTGTGTGGGCAGGGAGGACCCCCCAACTCCAAGGGGTCTTCTGGAATATTGTCCTGCCTGCCAGGTACCAGGTAGCCCCAGCCATGCTTCTCCGAGTAATGGAGCGGGAAGCCATCCCAGGCGAGGCGCATCAGCTTCGGGGTCACCCTCATCTGCAGGCTGATGAGGCTGGGTCCTGGCACCCACCCCTCCTCCTCCAGGCGTGGGCACAGCTTGCGGTACCAGCTGGGGAGCAGCAGAGATGGGTCAGAGAGTGCAGGACAAGCCCTAGAAACACCCAGGGTTCCCAACTCACCCCGGGTGGCCTGGCAGGTGCTGGAGTCTCTTGGGTTGCAGTGCGACTGTCTCCTTCAGACGCTCCAGGCAGACCTGGCTCAGGGGGACTTTCAGCTCCTCATCCTCACTGGGGGGGCCGGAGTCTGGTGGGGCACAGAGGACTGGCTGGCAAAGAGCCCTCTGTGCCACCTCCAGGGACGTCAAGACAGTCCCTTGCCAAGTGCCCCAGTGCGGGGACGCAGGTCAGCAATGCTTCACTCGTCAGAGCAAATGAACCATGGCTCTTCGTCTTGGGAACTCACAGAAGAGCATCCCCCAAGCATCCCTCATCCCCAGGGACCACCCACACTCACCTTCCTGCCACTCCTGTGTGGCCCGATCTGCACCCGCTGCCATCACAGGGGCTGTGCTGTCCCTGTCCTGATCCTTATTCTTCTTCTTCTTCCCTGGGTTCTTCTTCTGCTTAAACTCCTGCGTGTCCCACTCAAGATCCCACAACCAGGGGTCATCCTTGTACCTGCCAACACGCTGCTGTCACACGCTGCCTTTGCTCCTATCCCCAAAATCCACCTGCAGCCCCCCAGTGGCCACCCAGGACCTGCACCCCCAGCCCACAAGCACCTGTCCTCGTGCAGCAGCTGGCAAGCATCATTGGCCAGGTTCATCAGTGACTTCTTCATCTCCTTCTGCAGCTCCTCGTAGATGCCCTGAGCATCATCCAGGTACCTCTTCCAGTTCCCATTGACTGGCAGGTAGGACACCCCCATCTCCAGCATCCCTGCAAATGTCACAGGGTGGGGACACCTACAGCCCGAAGCAGTGAGGAGTTAGATGTCTGCTGGGGGAATTTTGCCCTGAAAACACCAGACTACAACAGACACAAATGTGTCTTTACCTAGTTTCCCAGCCCCACAGAACCTTTGATGCTCTTCCCCTCAAGTTGTAAAGACTCCTCTATTTTCTACCTGCCTTGCACATAAATCACTGCTCTAAATGCAACTCTGTGCCACTTCAATCTGCTTCATAGGAATGGTTGGACTCGATGATCCGGTGGGTTTCTTCCAACCTGGTGATTCTATGATTCTGTGATTAAATCTGTTTGCCTCCATCAGCCATGCTGTGCTGCCATTTATTTATTCCTCCTTGCATGCAGAGCGGTGGTCTGAGGTCCTTCCTGAAATGGGCTTCAGGGCTCTCCAAACCTCCCACTGCCACCCAGGGACAAGAGAAGCTGCATCCCATCCCCAGAGGGACTCTGCAGGCTTCCCCACTGCCAGCCCAAACCACAGCCCCTTGGCCAACACCAGCCGTAGCTCGGCAGTTCTCACCTCTCCATGAAGAGGGGCAGCTGCTCCTGAAACACCTCATGGGTAGCCTGGACATCACGGGCACAGTACGACATCAGATCCTGAGGACAGAGGCAGGTGAGAGCAGGCAAAGCAGCCACTCCTTGTAAAAGACGAGTGGATGAGGTGCTGAGGGGCATGGTTTAGTGATTGATGGGAATGGTTGGACTCAATGATCCTGTGGGTCTTTCCAGCCTAGTGATTCTAAGGCACCAGGTCTATGAAAAGACAGGATATGACACAGCCCCCCGACACACACACACTCACAAAGATCTTGCCAGAAAAGAACAGCAAACTGAAAACTAATCCAGCAGCTGCTCCTGCCTCTCTCCAGTCTCCAGCTCCTCCTGCCTGCTAGGCTGACTGTCCGCACCTGGAAGTGATTCCTGATGTCTGCCATGGTCCCTTTCACAAAGATCTCCCGCGCCTCCTTCTCCAGCGGCTCCCCTCCAACATACAGCGCGTGTACGTCTGCCAGGTTGTTGATGCTGCTGACGTGCACCCAGTCCCACGAAGTGACCTGCAAACAAAGCGGCGTCAGACAGTGCAGGACAAGGACCAGCCACGGATGAGATCAGGAGGGGCAAAGGATGCCGTGGCTCCATCTGAAACCAAGGCCAAGTCATCTGGAAGGCACTGGGAGAGATTCACCCAGCAGAGCCACTCCAACAGGTCCTCCTCTGCGGGTACAGGATCAAATGGTCCCCTGCCACCACCACCACTTGCCTCAGCTCCCTTACTCACAGCTGGCCCCTCCGTTTGGCTGCGAGTTTTCTTGATGTGCTGCTTGACCTGCTGCAGTCCCTTCCTCTTGCCATGCTTGGCAGCCATCCAGAGGCTGCGCTGGAAGCCCGTCAGCCCCGAGATGGCCATGTGCATGCTCATGGTGTCCAGGAAGCGCACACGGGAGCCCTGGGACACATCAGGAAAGAGAGAGAGGAGGTGGTTTGGGATGTGCTGGAGCTGGAACGTGCCGTCAAATGTCCTGCAGCTGCCAACAAGCATAGCCCTGTGTTACAGAGCTGCAAGTCCTCTGATTCACAGAATCATAGAATCATCAGGTTGGAAGAGACCCATCAGATCATCGAGTCCAACCATTCCTATCAAATACTAAACTATGTCCCTCAGCGTCTTGTCCACCCATCCCTTAAACACCTCCAGGGAAAGTGACTCAACCACCTCCCTGGGCAGCCTGTTAAATGAACCACAACTCAGCAAGAAGCCATGGTACTGCAGATTACCTGAATCAGGTACTGCTCCTTGATGAATGCCCGGTCAAAGGCCACGTTGTGCCCCACCACTACTCTCTCCGGCCAGTCCTGCTTGCCAGCGCAGCTGCTGCCTGCCGGGCTCTCCAGGGGAATGAGGTCAGCCAGGGTGAGGTGGTTGGACCAGGAATATCGCTGCTCCAACAGCCGCTTGCTGCACCAGGAGTACCTGCAGAGGACATGGGGCATCCCAGTCTTAAAAAACAAAAAGGAGCTCCTGCAACCAAAGTGCCTGCTGTGCTGTGGGGTGCTGAGCAGCATCCTTCCTGTGGGACAGAGGCAACCAACCCCAGCGAACACTGCGCTTGGTCTCCAGGACACCCACCTCACACCCCAGAGCAACACTTTGGGCTTTGTTGTGTTTTCACCACAAACTGGCAGTGGTTTGTGGGAAGAAGCTCCACTTAGGAGCGCCCTCACCCTTCCCCAAGCTGCACGTTCTCCCTGCCGTGATGGGCAGGACCCCAGCATCGCAGCCAGCCCCACATCTCACCAGGCGTGTGGCGAGACCGCCACGGCCAGCGTCGGACAGTGGCCGTCAGCCACGCAAACCTCCACGTCAAACACCACCGCTCGTTCCTCTGGGAAGTCAACAGCTTCCATTTGCCCATCAGGGCCGTAGCGAGTCCATCCGAGCTGCCAGGCCCACTCTGCGGGCGCCGGGGGCAGCTTGCACTGCAGCAGCTCGTTGGCTGCCTCCAGGTAGGGCAAGCTCTGCTTCTGCGCCAGGAGGCGAAAATGCTCATCGATGTTGTCCCCATACATGCGGGGCAGCTGCAGGTCCACGTCAGGCAGTGTGGAGGTCTCCTTGCCCCACAGGTCGTGGCGCTGCAGGTGTTCCACACTCCTCTGGATCTCCGCTGCCGAGTGGTGGACCTGGGCCCCCCGGAAGATCTGCTCATGGAGGGTCCTGGACAGCATCTGGATGTTGAGGGGGTTCACACGCCGCTGGTTGTCAACAGGCTCTTGGCTTGGGTTCTCCGGCAGCGGGCGGCTAGCGGAGGAGCTGGAGGAGCATCGCTGGGGCTTGGCTGCAGCACGGCCCCTCACCGAACCCCTCCAGAGCATGCGCCTCATCTCGCCCTGCCCTGGGGATGCCCCTCCAGCTCAGGCTGCTCCCCAGGAGCTGCAGGGAGAGCAAACAGTGAGGGAGAGTTCGGCACCACCCGTTCAGTTCCGCTTCCCTGCATCCATGCAACCCCCTTATACACACACATACACACCTCCCTGCAGCCACGCACCCCTTTATACACACACACCTGTGCACCCCCCTCGCAGCCCCACACACCCCATACACCCCTGCACCTCCTATGCACCCATGCACAGCTCCCCATACCTGTGCAACCTTCTCTCAGCACCCCCCATACACCTGTGTGTACCCCACATGCACTCATGCACCCCCCTAAACACCTGGGCACACCTCCCCACAGCCAAATACCCCCCCATACACCTGTGTGCACCCCCTCATACACCCCTGCATCCCCTATGCACCCGTGTGCAACACGTATGTACCCATGCAACCCATACACACCTGTGTACCTCCATACACCCGTGCACACCTTATATAACTGTGTACAGCCCATAAGCACCCATGCACCCTTCTATATATCTGTATACACCCCATATACACCTGTGTGCACCCCCTATATAACTGTGTACATCCCATATGCACCTGTGGGCACCCCCCATACACCTGTGTGCACCCCCATATAACTGTGTGCACCCCATGCACCTGTGCACCCCCTATACATCTGTGTGCACCCCATGCACCTGTGGGCACCCTCTATATAACTGTGTACATCCCATATGCACCTGTATGCACCCCATATACACCTGTGGGCACCCCCAATGCATCTGCACAACCCTACACATCTGTGTGCACCCCCTATATAACTGTGTATATCCCATATGCACCTGTGCAGCCCCTATACACCTGTGTGCACCCCATACACCTGCGGGCACCCTCTATGCACCTGTGTACATCCCATATGGACCTGTGGGTACCCCTATGCATCTGTGCAACCCCACACATCTGTGTGCACTCCTCTATACGCCTCTGTGCACTCCATATGCACCCGTGCACCCCTATACACCTGTGTGCAGCCCATATGCACCCACGTACTCCCCTATCCACGTGTGTGCACCCCATATGCACCCATGTGCCCTCCTACACACCTATATAGAATCATAGAACAACCGGGTTGGAAGAGACCCATCAGATCATCAAGTCCAACCATTCCTATCAAATACTACACCATGTCCCTCAGCACCTCATCCACCTGTGCCTTAAACACCTCCAGGGAAGGTGAATCAACCACCTCCCTGGGCAGCCTGTTCCAGTGCCCAATGACCCTCTGTGTGAAAAACTTCCTCCTGATGTCCAGCCTAAATCTCCCCTGGCAGAGCTTGAGGCCATTCCCTCTCGTCCTGTCCCCTGTCACTTGCGAGAAGAGCCCAGCTCCCTCCTCTCTACAACCTCCTTTCAGGTAGTTGTAGAGAGCAATGAGGTCCCCTCTCAGCCTCCTCTTCTCTAGGCTAAACAACCCCATATGCACCCCATAGGCACCCATGCACCCCCTATATCCCTGTGTACACGTCATATTCACCCGCGCACCCCCTATACACCTGTGTGGTCCCCCCTTCCGTGTTTCCCCCCATTTCCCGCGCTCCCACCCTCTCTCGCCGCGCGCCGCTCCCGCCAGGCCCGAGGGCGGATCCGCCGCGGGACGAGCTTCCGGCCGCTCTCACGTCCCGCCCCGTTTCCCGCCCCCACCCGCAGCTAAGCGTGGTGCGCTCCGCCCGCCGCGCTCAGAAAAGGGCAGGGGGGGAAGCGGCGTCAGCGGCGGCCGCGTGGCCTAATGGATAAGGCGTCTGACTTCGGATCAGAAGATTGCAGGTTCGAGTCCTGCCGCGGTCGGTGGGGGAGTTCTCCTGGCCCTCCTCGTTTTGCTGAGCGTTCGATCCAGTAGGGAGCGAGGTTTTTTGCTCTTGCTTTTAACCAGGCGGTCGAATTTTTCACACAGAGGGTCATTGGGTATTGGAATAGGCTGCCCAGGGAGGTGGTAGAGTCACCTTCTCTGGAGGTGTTTAAGGCATGGGTAGGCGAAGTCCTGAGGGATATGATTTAGTGTTTAGAATCATAGAATCGATAGGTTGGAAGAGACCCACTGGATCATCGAGTCCAACCGTTCTTATCAATCACTAAACCATGTCCCTCAGCACCTCATCCACCCGTCCCCTAAACACCTCCAGGCAAGGTGAATCAACCACCTCCCTGGGCAGCCTCTGACAGTGCCCAATGACCCTTTTTGTGAAGTACTTATTTCTGATGTCCAGCCTAAACCTCCCCTGACAGAGCTTGAGGCCATTCCCTCTCGTCCTGTCACTTGGGAGAAGAGCCCAGCTCCCTCCTCTCCACAACCTCCTTTCAGGGAGTTGTAGAGAGCAATGAGGTCTCCTCTCAACCTCCTCTTCTCCAGGCTAAACACCCCCAGCTCTCTCAGCCACTCATAAGACCTGTAAGATCCCTTCTAACTCAAACCATGAGCCAAAGGCTCACCAGGGACAAGAACATGGTTGGACTCGATGATCCCATGGGTCCCTTCCAACCTGGTTGTTCTATGATTCTATGAAAAAGGTGTCAGGCGGCTGCGAGCGCAGAAGGCTGAGACTGGTTGTCTTTGTCTGATGAGTGGGGTGGGGTGGGTGGAAAAGGGGGCAAAGCACCGGAGAACAGGGGCACACGGGCTCCAGCTCACACCTCCATTCCGCTCCAGGGGAAGTGAGGCACCATCCTCTGTCCCCCATTTTCTGCTCCCTACTTCCCATCCTCAGCTCCCAGCTTCCCAACCCTCGCTCCTCATCCCCCATCCCTCACTCCCTGCTCCCCATCCTCTATTTACCAACCCCTGTTCCTCATTTCCTGCCCCCTTCCCCCTGCTCCCCATTCCCTGCTCCCAGTTTCATAGAATAACCAGGCTGGAAGAGACCCACTGGATCATTGAGTCCAACCATTCCTATCAAACACTAAACCATGTTCCCTCAGCACCTCATCCACCCATCCCTTAAACACCTCCAAGGAAGGTGAATCAACCACCTCCCTGGGCAGCCTGTTCCAGTGCCCAGTGACCCTTTCTGTGAAATATTTTTTCCAAATGTTCAGCCTAAACCTCCCCTGGTGCAGCTTGAGGCCATTCCCTCTCGTCCTCTTCCCTTTCCCCTGCTCCTCGTCTCCTCTTCCCCACCTCCTGCCCCTCATGCCCTGTTCCCTGCAGCCCCACAGCTGCCCCTATTTCCATCTCAGATGTTTGTTAGTCCTCTCAGCCTCCCAGCAGGAGCCAGGGCACCTACTCACACCCCAAAACCTTCCACCTTTAAGCCCTGAGACCTCCCTGTTGGACTGGAACAAGTGATGGGATGCAGGGTCCCCTCACCTGGCCAGGAAAGTAAGGAGGCTGGAGAGACCAAGGTGACCGTAGGGCTCAGGGAAAGGGCTGCAGGGTTCAGAGAAAGGGCCACAGCGTGCAAGGAGTGGGGGAACAACAACCCCATGAGGTGCTACAGGCTTGGGGAGAGCAACTGGAAAGCTGCCTGGAAGAAAAGGACCTGGGAGTGTTTGTTGGCAGCAGATGAGAATGAGCCAGCAGTGGCCCAGGTGGCCAAGAAGGCCAATGGCATCTTAACCTGTGTCAGACAAAGCGTGGCCAGCAGGGCCAGGGCAGGGAGGCCGTAACTGGAATCCTGCGTTCAGTTTTGGGCCCCTCGTTGCAAGAAGGACATGAAGGGTAATGAAGCTGGTGAAGGGGCTGGAAAACAAGGACTATGAGGAGCAGCTGAGGGAACTGAGAATGTTTAGCCTGGAGAAAAGGAGGCTGAGGAGAGACTTCATCACTGCCTACAACCACCAGAAAGGAGGTTGTGGTGAGGTGTGTTGGTCTCTTCTGCCATGACAGGTGGTAGTATGGGCCCCTCACCACAAGAAGGTTGTTGAGGCTCTGGAGCAAGTCCAGAGAAAAGCAATGAATCTGGTGAAGGGGCTGGAGAACAGGTCTTATGAGGAATGGCTGAGAAAGCTGGGGGTGTTCAGCCTGGAGAAGAGGAGGCTGAGGGGAGACCTCATTGCTCTCTACAACTACCGGAAAGGAGGTTGTGGAGAGGAGAGAGTTGGCCTCTTCTCCCAAGTGACAGGGGACAGGATGAGAGGGAATGGCCTCAAACTCCACCACGGGAGGTTCAGCCTGGACATTAGGAAAAAAATTTTCAGGGAAAGAGCCATTGGGCACTGGAACAGGCTGCCCAGGGAGGTGGTTGATTCACCTTCCCTGGAGGTGTTTAAGGGACAGGTGGACTAGGTGCTGATGGGGATGGTTTAGTATTTGATCATAGAATCATAGAACAACCAGGTTGGAAGGAACCCACCGGATCTTCTAGTCCAACCATTCCTATCAAACACTAAACCAAGTCCCTCAAGACCTCATCCACCCGTGCCTTAAACACCTCCAGGGAAGGTGACTCAACCACCTCCCTGGGCAGCCTATTCCAATGCCCAATGACCCTTTCTGTGAAAAGGAATAGGAATGGTTGGACTTGATGATCCACTGAGTCTCTTCCAACCTGGTGATTCTATGAGAAGAAACGACCTCAAGCTGTGCCAAGTCACAACTGCCAGGAAAAAATTCTTCTCCAAAAGGGTTATCGGGCAACGGAACAGCCCAGGGAGAGGGTGGCATCCCCATCCCTGGAGGTATTTAAAGACGAGTAGATGAAGTGCTTAGGGATATGGTTTAGTAGGGGACCGGCACGGTTGGTTGGATGATCTCCAAGATCTTTTCCAGGGCAGGGATCCTGCTGTTTTCTGGTTTCGGAGGGGCCAGGGCGGGGGGGGGTGATGAAAGAGCTGGTGCCTCCCTGCAGTGCCCACTCTCCGCCACCAGGTGGCGCTGCGACCCCGCTGCCCGCCCGGTTCCCACGGGGCCGTCGGGGCTCAGGTCCCGCTCGGAGCGCGTCCTCCTCCCCCCCAGCTCCTCCCGGGGCACCGGGCGCTGTCACCCCCACCTCCTCGCCCCTCCTGACCCCTGCAGAGCTCCACACGCTGCCTGCGGCTCCCATCCCTGCACCCCCGAGGTGTCCCACCGCATCGCACCCCCGCCTCGGGGGGCTGGGAGTGGGGGGGACACGCTTTGCCCTCTCCTCTCCAATTCAGCATCATCGTCACCCTGGGGATGGGAAGGTGAGGAGCACACACACCCACACACCCACACTCACACACCTACACCCCTTCGATGCTGTTTTCCACAGCTTTAAACACATTTCGCTGCCCCCCCCCCCCCCCCCCGCCACCTCCTCGCTCCTTGAGGGATTCGACCAGGGATGCTTCCCCAGCAGCCCAAGGGCAGGATCAGCCCCCGTGGGGGCTACCCCGAGCTACCCGGGGCTACTGGGCAAACCGGAGTGGGGCTGAGGGTTCCCAATAATGCTGGACACGCGGCTGGAGCTGAGGGATGCGTGGGATGTGGAGCTGGAGGGGATGGAAACACCGGGATGTGGGTGCTCTGGGCGGGATGGGGTGGGATGGAGAGAGCCGTGAGCTCCTCTGGGGTGAAGAGGGAAAGGATTTGGGGTCCCTGTGCTACGAGGTGGCTCAGGGGAAGGACCAGGAGGTGAGGAACTTGAGCTTCCCTCTGATGCATTAACGCCAATTCCCTCTTTATTTGGGGTCTTTATTTATTTGGGGTCTTTATTTATTTGGGGTCTGATCGAGGATCTGATTGAGAATCTCTCCTTATTTTTATAGCATAAGAATCAATGGAAAAGAAAACAAAGCTCCTCCCCCCCCCCAAAAAAAAAAAAAAAAATCCTTCTCCCTACAAGCAGAAAAAAAATTAATTATCCAAGAAATTATTCTCTCTCCTTTATTTCTGAGCTGGGAGCAGCACAGGGCTGGGCAAGGGGGGGAGGTCACTATAATATTATATATATATATATATATATATATATAAATCACTACTAAAAAAATATAAGAAAAAGGGGGAAATAAACCCCCAAATCCGCCGTTTCAGCAGAGCTGAAACGGCGGATTTGGGGGTTTATTTCCCCTCTTTTTTTTTTTTTTTTCCCCAACCCTAGGCTCTTTGTCTGTCTGTCTGTCCGGAAAGCGGCCTCATCCCCCGTTCGCCCCGTCGGGGTATGAGGCACTGGGCGGTGGAAGATCCCCCCCCCCCCCCCTTTTCCCTCCCTCCCTCCCTCCCTGGAGATCCAGGGATGCTGTCGCTGGGCTAATGGGGCGGTGGGACTTTGTTTAACCCCTTTGCCCCCGAGGCCAAGGGGTCAAGAGCTTCCTCGGGGGTTGGGCTGCGGAGAAGCGGCCCCTTGCCCTCCAGCAGCCCTCAGGTCTACCTTCCCCTCCTGGCTGGAGAAAGATTATTTGGAACCGGTTGCAGCTTTTTAAGGGGGTTTTAACCCCTCTCCGCAGACACGGGGATATCTCAACCTCCCACCCCCCCCGAGAAACGGGAGAAACGGATGATTTTTTTCTGGGTGACGTACGGGCTTACGTTGGAATCCGTGGCCAGCGCAGCTCTTCCAGCCTTTCTCTCTCCCGAAATACCTTTTCCCAGCTCGCACCCCCTTTTCCAAGCGGCGGAGGGGGTGGCGGGAGGGAGAGGAGGAAAAGCAGCTCCATCCCCATCCCCATCGTCCCCATCCCCATCGTCCCCATCCCCATCATCCCCATCCCCATCATCCCCATCCCGTTATTTTCCTGCTGAGGAGAAGAAGCTCCCAAAGTGAGCGATGAGGAGGGCGACCGGGACTCGGCTCCCAGGGGGAGATGTCGGGAGGGAGGTGGAGATGGAGAGGTGGAGGGCGGTTGGAAAGGACCCTGCTTTTCGGGATAACGGGAGAACCGGCGGAGAAGGCGGCTGGAGGGTGCCCGAGGTAAGTCCCGCTCCTACCCGCAACCCGGGAGCTGCTGGTGTGGGATGATTTGGGGGGAGTTGGGCAAAGGAGCTTGATCCAGAGGGCTACCGGCCCTAGGGCTACCCCAGCCCGGGCTACCAGCCCTGGGGCTGCCCCGTCCTGTGGAAATCGGTGCCGGTGATCCTTAGAATCATCATAGAATCATAGAACCATAGAACGACCGGGTTGGAAGGGACCCCTCGGATCATCTAGTCCAACCATCCCTATCAAACACTAACCCAAGTCCCTCAAGACCTCATCCACCTGTCCCTTAAACACCTCCAGGGAAGGTGAGTCAAGCACCTCCCTGGGCAGCCTGTTCGGTGGCCGCTCCCTCGGGGCTGGGCCGGGGTTACCCCCGGGAGGAGCAGCAGCCCCCCGAGCCCCGCTCCCAGCCCCCGGGGCTCCTCCCGTGTGCGTGTCTCAATTCGCTCAGGCTTGACTTGGCAATAAGCTCCCTCAATAGGGTGACAATAGAGCCCCGGTGGGACCCGAACAAAGAATTTGAAAGTAGTTAAATTGCAGGACACGTTCAAGCGCCTGGGTGCTTGAATTAAAGAAGAAAAAAAAAAAAAAAAGAAAGAAAAAGAAGGAAAAAAAAAAAAAGGAAAGAAAAAAAAAATCTGAGAAAAGAAAAAGGAGAGAGACTTTTCTTTGGGGTGGTGAGAAAATGCTCAGGGTAAAAGTTGCTTTGGCGTCTTCATTTCAGCGACAATGGAGCAGAGCTAATTCAATAGGAAATGCGGGGATTTTTTTTCTAATGAAAAGACCGCCAGGGTTACACCGAAGTTAAGCTCTTGTGAATTAATTATTAGGGCAAATAAAGTGGGGAGGGGGGAGAAGCGCTCGGGAGGGAGCGTCGCGATTTCTTAATATTCTCCTTTTCGTGTTTAACGACAATGCCATTAGGTTTTCGACTCTGGGTGAGCGAAAGGATTTCTTACACACCCCGGGAAAAGGAGAAGATGCTTTTTTCCCCTTCTTCTTCTTCTTCTTTTTCTTTTCTTTTCTTTTTTTTTTTTTTAATTTTTTTATTTATTTTTTTTTAATGGTGTTACTTTAATCGCTTTTAAAATAAAACACTACGGAATTTGGCAATGAGCTCCGCTTTCTTCTGCCAGTGGCATTAGGGGTTGTATTTAATTCCGTGGCAACTCGCGGATGCAAAAGAAAAGGAAAATAACGGGGGAATTGAAAAACACGAGTGTAAAGGAGAGGCGTGCGGCACGTTCGGCTGTTGCGGATCTCTCGGGCTCGATCGGTTTATTCTTTCCTACATAGAAAACCTGTCTGGGGGATCCCTGTGTCTCCATCGGGGCTGCGAGAGACTCCCCAGAGCCGCTTCGGGGCGTCGGTGAAGTGAAACAGAGATAAAAAAATAGAAGCCGGGTTACACGCGGGAAGGAAGAGGAGGAGAGGTCGGAAGAGGAGTAAAGGTGTGCCAGGAGGGGTTTGGGGGTCGGTAGAGATTGGGGGAGGGGGAAGAGGGCATTTTTTTTTTTTTTTGCGTTACCGCAAAGACTGCAGGCGAAGCAAGCTGCGCGTAATAAGGAAGACAGGGAAGATGGAAACGCAGTGGGAGCGGAGGAGCGAAGCGCAGGCGGCACCTGTCGTGCCCGCTCCCAGCTATTTGCGGGGGAAGCGGGTTCGGGGGCTCGGCCTGGCCGTCGGGGCGGCTCTCGGTTCCCGCAGGGATCCTCACGGGCAGGGCCCGGGGCGCATCCCGGGGAGAAGTGGTGGCCGCGGGTTGGGACCGTTCAGCACCCTGGACAGCGGGACCGGACCGGGCCGAGCTGCCTCAGCACGTTGGACAGCGCGGCTGGGCCGGGTCGGACCGAGCCGGTTCAGCACCTTGGACAGCGGTGTCGGGGGTGGGGGGGGTCGGGGCGGGCAGGGGCGACTGCAGCCCTTTCTCTACTCGCCCGGGAGCCGTAGGGTTGGTCGAGTGGGCACTACCGAGGGTGTCCGGGCTGCGGGGTTCCCCCCGCAGCCCGGACACCCTCGGTAGTGCCCACTCGACCGATGCGGTGCCCGGGGCCGGGGTGCGGAGCGGGTGTCCCCGCGGGGGGGACGGGGGGGGGGGGGGGACTTGCCCCCCTCTCCCCGCTCGGCCCCATCCTCGGGGGGTAATTAAGGGGTGAGGCGGAGGGGCTACGCTTTCTGCTCGGCGGAGCCGCCAACCCCCGCCGCCTTCCTCCAGTCCTCCTCCTCTCCCCCTCCCTCCTTCCCTCCCCCCGCCTCCTCCCCTCCCCCTCTCTCCCTCCTCCTCCTCCTCCTCCTCTCCGCCATGGTTGGAGTGAATCGGAGGCTGACGTCAGTGCGGGCAGAGCCTGCCGGCGGCGGCGGCGGCGGCGGCGGCGGCTCCTGCCCAGCGAGCAGAGCGGCAGCCGGCGAGACGCTGGGAACCGGGGCGCAGGCTTCCCCCGGTGTCCTCCGCCGCTCCGGGGTCCGCCAGGGCAGCCGCGAGGCCGGGGGCAGCCCCGCGCCCCTCCCGCCACGGGGTCGGGGAGCAGCCCCCGCCGAGCTTCGACCCCGGGACCGCCGCCTCCTGCCCCCGGTGCGGACGCAGAGTGAGTGTCGCGGCCGGGAAAGCCTCGGCGGGGCGGCCCCGGTGGGGCGGGACGGGATATCCCACCGCCACCAACACCCCCCCACCGCCCCTGCCCCCGCCACCCAGCTCCCGGGGCTGGGTCGAGGGAGACGAGGAGGGAGGGAAGGGGGAGGCAGAGCGGGGTCGGTCCCAGCCGGGAAGTTGGGAGCCTCCGGGTGCGGGACCGAGCCGGATGGGGACGGGGACAGCCCCGCTCCTCCATCCCCCTGGTCGCTCCGGCAGCCTGTCCCCGCCTGCTCGGGAGCGGGACCCGGGGGCCGAGCCCCGAGGGCAGCCGCGGGGCTACCGACCGACCCCCAAACGTCCCCGCTCGGTGGCCGCGGGACCGGCACCGGGCGAAACGCCTGGACGAGGCCGAGCAGCCCGGGGTAGGCAGGCTCTAGGCCGCGGGAGGAATCCCGGGCTGCCGGGGCAGGGGGGGGCTGCTGCGGGGACCCGTTTCTCGGGGTGAGGCAGGGGTTGGGGGGCGCACCGGGGCTCCCCTGCTCGGATTTACCTCCGAGAAGAAGCCCTGAGGCTGCTTCCTTGCCCCCATCCGCTTCGGCTTCTGCTGCTGGAAAATTTATCTTTCATTTGCTGTGTCTCTTTTTCTTTGCTTTTTTTTTTTTTTTTTTTTTAACATGTATTATTTAATCTTTATTTCCTCTATATGTCTTTCTTCATTTTTTGTTTTATTTTATTTTCTTGCTTTTTTCCATTTTTTTATTTTATCCTATTCATCCTTCTCTTCCACGAACGCTTGTTTCTTTGGGGTTTGTGGAATTTTTTTTTTTGTGTGTGTGTATGTGTTTATTTTTTGTGTGTGTGTGTGTGTGTTTTTGGGGTTTTTTTGTGTGTGTGTGTGTGGTTTTTTTTGTGTGTGTGTGTTTATTTTTTTTGTGTGTGTGTGTGTTTGGGGTTTTTTTGTGTGTGTGTGTTTGGGGTTTTTTTTGTGTGTGTGTGTTTGGGGGTTTTGTGTGTGTGTGTGTGTGGGGTTTTGTGTGTGGGGGGGGTTTTTTGTGTGTGTGGTTGTTTTTTTTTCGTGTGTGTGTGTTTATTTTTTTTTCCCCCGTATCTCCCTGGAAGTGAAACGCATTTTAGGCCTCAGCCTTAAGGAAAGGCGAATCCTAGCCAATACAGGTTGCCCGAGAGCCCCGGACCCGGCCCGATGCCCTCGACGTAGAGCGAGGAGGAGGGTGCGGGACTGTCCCCGCCTGCTTCCCGGGCCCCGACGGCCGGAGAGGAAGGGAAAAAAAAAAAAAAAAAATAATAAAAGAGCAGCCGGCGGCTTGGACGCTGCTGCTTTGCCTTTTCAGCGCTCAGAAGCGCCTTTTAATTGCTAAACAAAGCGATTTGCGTTTTCCTTCACGCGCTCTCTGGAGCTGCCGCTTCCCCGATTGTGGGAGTAAAAGGCAAAAAAAAAAAAAAAAAAAAAAAAAAAAAATTTACAATATAAACCAATTAACGGAAGGTGCAGCAGCTCGAGGCGGCGAAGGGAAGGGGGTTACTCCAGGTTGGCTAAAAATAACTTCTCCTAATTAAAGAAAAGTGACGTCAGACGCGCGGGACGTAGAAGAGGGGAAGGCAGAGGGTTCGTTATGGGGAGAGGACGTTAAATAGTTGCTGGGGAGGGGGGGGGGGTGTCCGGGAACCGGCCGGGCTCTCCGTGCCCCGCGGCGGCCACCGGGGCCGCTCGGGAGGGGCAGGAGCACGGCCCGAGCGCCGTCCGCCCCGTCGGGGCACGGCCGGTGCCGCCGGTGCCGGTGAAACGGGACTCCCGGCTCCGGCCTCTCCCGGTGCAGCCTCCGCCGACCCCTCGCAGGCCGCTTCGCGCTGTGCCGAGAAGCCATTTTGTACGTATTCTGCTCAAACTGCCTCAAAAATAACCCCAAAAACCCAACAAACCCCCTAACCCGAAGCCCCCCTCCCCCCCCCCTCCCCCCCGCAAATCCAAAATAGCGACAAAAATAACCAAACCCCTCAAAAAAAACCCTCTGACTAAAAATAAACCCCAAGCGCAAGGTGGTTTTTTTTTTTTTTTTTTTTTTTTTTTTTCCCTGCCAGGTGCTCCACACGGAGCGATGGAGGCACCATCGCCCCCCCCAGGAAACTAAACGCCCCCCGGGACGTGGTTTAGAGATTGGTGGGAATGGTTGGACTTGATGAGCCGGTGGGTCTCTTCCAACCTGGTGGCGATTCTATGATTCTATCACCGAAAAGAGCAGGATGGGGGGAAAAAAAAAAAAAAAAAAAAAAAAAATATTCTATCTATCTATTCCTGCCGAGAAAATCGCCTCCTCGGCTCGGAGGAGAGAGGGAGGGAATCCCGGGTGGCGAGAGGGAGCTGGTTTCGCTCGCCCGGGTGGCGAACGGGAGCTGGTTTCGCTCGCCCGGGCCCCGGGAGCTGCTCAGCGGAGAGAGGGAAGAAGGGGCAGCCGCGGGGCTCGCCCCGACGGGGGAAACCGAGGCAGGACCGCGCTCGGTTCTCCTATCCCTCTCGTCCCCTCAGAGCCTTCCCTCGCCCCAATCGTCCGCCGTCACCCCCAAAGCGACAGCGCTAGAATTAGGAGAAAATCCAGGGCTGGAAAAATGAAGGAGATGCGGTTCGCGGCATAGTTTTTTTTTTTTTTTTTTGTTTTTTTTTTTTTTTTTCCCCACGCTCTCTCCTCGCAGATTAAAATCAACGCCTTGCGAGTCCCCTCGGGGCGGCGGGGGAGGCTCCGCGGGGCTGGCGACCGAGCCGGGATGGCTCCTCGCCCCCCGCGGCCCCGTCGGGGCGGCCGCCCCCGTCCCCGGTTGTCGTTGGGTTCGGGGGGAAGCGGCGGTTCCCGGGAGCCGCGCTGGGAGCACCGGGAGCGGCGGCGCTGGCAACGCTCAGCCTTTAGCTTTTAGCTTAATTGAGCTCCTGCATTTTAGTCATTTCATTTTTTTTAAAATTTAAATTTTTTTTTTTTTTTTTTTAAGGGATGGCAGAGAGGGAGGAGAGGAAGGAAGGAAGGACTAAGCCGGGCGGAGCTCCCCGGGATCCGCGCTCGGTCGCGGTCGCTTCGATTCTCGCAGCTCTCGTTTTGCTGCCGCTCACGCTCTCCCCTCGGCTCAGATTTAAGAGAAAGCGATAGCAGGGCCGACAGATCGCAATTTTTATTTTAATTCTCTCTTTTTTTTTTTTTTTTTTAATTGCGGGATAGGTCAGATGAGCACCCAGATAATCGTATTTACCTCCTGGAATTTTTTTTTTATTATTATCATTATTATTATTGCTGTTTTTATTATTATGTACCTGCCGGATCCGCAGTGCGTTGAGAAGGTGTGCGGGAAATAGGAGGATCCGGAGGGGAAAATAATGCAAACGGGAGAGGGAAAAGGGAAGGGAAGGGAAGGAAAGGGGAGAAGAGGGGGTCGGTGAGGGCTCGGGGGGAATCCCCAGCCCCGCGTGTGGCTGCGGGAAAGGGGCCCCGAGGGCTGCGCTGCTTGAAGGGGGAGGAGAAGGGGAGAGGGAAAGGGGGTGGGAAAGAGAGGAAAGTGGATAAAAAGGGGAAAAGGAAGGGGGAAAGGGAGAGAAAGGAAAAGGGAGAGAGAGGAAAAGGGGAGAGAGAGGAAAAGGGAGAGAGAGAGAGAGAGGAAAAGGGAGAGAGAGAGAGAGAGGAAAAGGGAGAGAGAGGAAAGGGGCAGAGAGAGGAAAAGGGAGAGAGAGAGAGGAAAAGGGGAGAGAGAGGAAAAGGGAGAGAGAGAGAGAGAGGAAAAGGGGAGAGAGAGGAAAGGGGAGAGAGAGGAAAGGGAGAAAGGAAAGGGAGAGAGAGAGAGGAAAGGGAGAGAGAGGAAAGGGAGAGAGAGGAAGAGGGAGAGAGAGGAAAAGGGGAGAACGAGTGAAAAAGGGAGAGAGAAAAGGGAAGAGAGAGAAAAAGGGAGAAAGAAAGATAGAAAAGGGGAGAGAGAGAAAAAAGGGGAGAGAGAGAAAAAAGGGGAGAGAGAGAAAAAAGGGGGAGAGAGAAAAAGGGGGAGAGAGAAAAAGGGGGAGAGAGAAAAGGCGAAAGTGAGAGAAAAAGGGAGAGAAAAGGGGAGAAGGAGGAAAAAGGGAAGAGAGAGAAAAGGGAAGAGAGAGAAAAAGGGAGAAAGAAAGAAAGAAAGAAAAGGGGAGAGAAAGATAAAAGGGGAGAGAGGAAAGGGAGAGAGAGGAAAGGGAGAGAAGGGAGCGCCGAGGAGAGGGAACTTAGTTGCAGGTGGGTCCCCTCTGGGGGCTGCTGCCGCCCGTCCCCCCTCGGTGCGGGGCGGGCGGAGGAGGGGAGGGGGTCGGAGCCGAGTCGTTTCGGGCGGGGGGAGCCCGTGGCGGGGGGGTTGGGGTTGCGTGTCGGCGTGTCCCCGTCCCGCCCCGTCGAGCGGCGGGGGGCGCGGGAGCGCGGGAAAGGGGCGGCCGGTTTGAATGCGGGGCCGGGGATTGGCCGCGCGGGCGCGTGACGTCACTTCCCCAAGGGGGCGAGCGCACTAGAAGTTGGGCAGCGGGCGGGAGCGCGCCCGCCGCTCGCCCGGGGCCGCCGACGCGACGGCCGCCTTCGCCTCCCTCTCGGCTGCCCCTCGGCTCCCTCTCGGCTCCCTCCGGCCCCGCTCGGCCCCCGCGGCCCCTCTCGGCTCCGCTCGGCAGCCCTCATCCCGCCCTGAGAGCCGCCGGGGCTGCCGTCTCTGCCCCTATCCTTCCACCTCCTATTTATCTTTTTTTTTTTTTTTTCCTCCTTTTTTTTTTTTTTTTTTTTTTTTTTTTTTTTCTTCTATCTACGTGTGTGTGTTTGTGGTTCCCGGTGGTGGCAGCTCCCGGCCGCCCTCCCACACGCTGGAGCGGACAGACGGACAAGCCAGACGGACGGACAGACAGAATGCTGAAGGGACGTCTGGCCGGCATCCCCGACGGAGGGATGTTTCTGTCTTTGGTTATCTAGCTGTATGAGTGTTGTGGAGCCATCATAAAGCTAGATAACCGAAAGTAGAAATGACTTCCAGACCTGCTCGCCCGGGGAGGGGGGGGAAGCGGCCGCGGCGGCACCCGTGGGGCTCCAGGTAAGGGAGGCGGCTCCGCGCCCGCCCCGTCGGGGCGCTCCGGGCGGAGGGTGGGACGGAGGGAGGGAGGGAGGGTTGGGGGAGAGGGAGAGGGAGGCGAGCCCTGCGCGGATGCTCTCCTTGCCAAAGAAATCCGAGGCTTAAAACTCTGCTAAACGCACCTCGCGATTCACTCGCGGCTCTGGGAGGATGGAGGGGGAGCAAGTTAATCCTCTCCCGCCCCGTCCCACGAAAAAAAAAAAAAAGAAAACCCACACCAGCTTTTGGATGCTTTAATCTCCTCTCTCCCTTCCTCTCTCTTTATTTATTTTTTTTGGCGGGGGGGGGGGTTGATCCTGGCCTCCCTGTAGAAGGTCAAGTTGGTGATCATAGAGTCATAGAGTCATAGTCATAGAGTCATAGAATCATAGAACAACCGTGATAATGTGATCACTTTTCTTGTGCGGTGGTTGTTGCTTTTGTCCGGAGCTGGAGGAAAAAGGGGAGGGAGGTGTGCGGGGACGGGGTGGGGGTGCCCAGGGAAGGGGGTCCCGCTGCTGCACCCCCTCTAGCAGGCACCCGCCGGCCCTGGGGCTTCTCTGGGAAGCGGGCGCTTGGCAAAGCACAAAGCTTCCCTCCCTCCCTCCCAGAAGTTGAAACGTAATATGTGTTACAATGACTGGGAAATAATAAGGGGGGGGGGGGGAAAGAGAAGAAAGAAAGAAAGAAAGAAAGAAAGAAAGAAAGAAAGAAAGAAAGAAAGAAAGAAAGAAAGAAAGAAAGAAAGAAAGAAAGAAAGAAAGAAAGAAAGAAAGAAAGAAAGAAAGAAAGAAAGAAAGAAAGAAAGAAAGAAAGAAAGAAAGAAAGAAAGAAAGAAAGAAAGAAAGAAAGAAAGAAAGAAAGAAAGAAAGAAGCAAGCAATTGGCAAATCTGCATTCCGTTCCCATGGTGACACAAAGCACCGCGCTCTCCGCAGAGCCTGCCCGGCACGTTTTCCCAGCTGGCGTGGGGCGAGCGCCCCAGGGTCCCCCGGGTCACCCCCGCTCCCTGGGCAGGGCAGGGGGCATCGCTGCCACCCCCTCGCATCCCTCGGGGCCATCCCCGCGCTGCCACCAGCCCACGCCGGCCGTGACAGCTCGGGGAGGCTGCGGAGAACAAACCTTCCCGTGGCCCGGGGTTGCAAGTGGGGTGTTTGCTGCATCCCTGCTCCCAGGGAAGGTGGAAAAGATACTCCAAGCGACAGGTGGAGAAGGGCACCCTGACCCAGCCTGTTGTCTGCCGCCGGGCACCCCTCGCCGAGGGGAGAGAGAAGCGTGGCAGGGCCGAGCCCCCTGCACCCAACGAAATGCGGGGACGGTGAGAGGTGGGAGCCCTGCGCGCCTCAGAGGCAGGTTTTCCACCTTCCCTGGCACTCGGTGTCGAGGTCAGGTGCCACGTAGACCCCCAGAGCTAAACGTGCCTGTGCACCCTTCCAGGGCCAGCAAAGCAGCACCGTAGCCACGGTCAGGAGAAAGGCTTCTCAGCCTGAATTTGGCTATACCAGGAGAAAGAAAAGTTCTGAGGAGCGGTTGTTATTATATATTCTAATGAGAAGTCATTGGAGAAATTAAAAAGGGCAGAGAAAGACGAAGACGCCAGCACTAATTCCGCAGGAAGCCTCCCAGGGAAAAGGCTGTGTGAGTGTGAACGCTGAAAAGCATGAAGGCCTGGAATTAGACTATCATTTAGAAAGCGTTACTAATCCGAAGTTACAGCAGTAATTCCGTGATTTGCTGGGTCCCACACGCAGCGGCAGAATTAAAGATACGGATTTTCTAGAAATGTAACTCAACTGTGGCACCGAGTCTCGGCGAGATCCGAATGAATCATTCATTCCGAAGGCAGCGAAAGACGTGTCATTAAGATCCAGCCTCCTTCTTTCCAGCCCATCTGGAATATGTATGTTCGATGCAATCCCAGAAATTGTGGAAGAGATTGGAGGTGGGGAGGAGGGAAATGTAGTCCTTTCCCTCCTTTATTATGTTGGCTATTTTTAAGAAATAATTTTCCAATTATTTCCACAATATTGTGAGTGGCACTCAATTCTTCTCCCATTTATTTTCCTCCCCCCCTCGTTCCGTTCGCTAGCGTCGAGTCAGGTGCAAACGGCTTCGGTGGAGATGCTTTCAAACTAGACTGAACAAAGCAGGAGGCAACTGAGCAAGGTGGTTGATGAATGCATTTATTCCAGAGTAATGATTTGATGGGGGATGGAGGAAAGAAACATTCAAATTCCTAATGAATATAATTCAGGAGGAATCATTTGACCAGCATGTTAGAGAAAAATCTGTTTGGTGGGAGTTCCTTCTGCACTGGCAGAGCCCAGGAGGTATTTCTGTCCCTGGTTTTTGTAATTGCAAAAGGTGAAAAGATAATAAGGGGGAAAAAAATAATATATATACACGCACGTATAATAAATGTCTTTGAGTGTGTATATATAAATACACACATATAAAATTTTATGAAATAAAATGGAAATGCGGAAATGTGTGTCTACATGTGAACTCTTACAAAGGATCGACACAAGGTTTTTCACCTTGGTGTTGGATCAGCTGGTCAGAAACCACCCTTGACTCCTAATATTTTTTTTTTGTTGTCTCCAAAAATCGCCTGCTCCGAGCTGATTTTTCAGGTGATTTTTCAGGCCGTGGGCTTGGTTTGCTTATCCCAGAACATTTTCCTTCAAAGAGGATTGAGAGAGGGAACCGAGCAATTTGGCCTATGATTTCCAGGAGAGAGAAACTGTGGTTGAATTTTCACTGGTGCTTAAATTGGTCCTTTTTGCCCCTGTTGTTGGCATGAACTCGCAGGTGTTTGGGGGAGGTGTGGAGGTGGCCCCCACCCTTAACAAGAGAGGTGGCAGTGAGTGATGGGGGGTGGTGGCATGAGCATCCCAGCTCATGCACATGTGAGAGGGGGATGAGGAAGCAGATAAAGCCTCCCCTCCCTGTAAAGCTCTGCTTGTGAAATACCCACAGCATTTAGAGTGTCCCAGGCAGCCCACTGGCAAGTCTCTGTCTTTTTTTTTTTTTTTTTTTTTAAGTACTGTGGAAGGAGAGTCCCCAAGTGTCCACCTTTGTGCCAGGGATGGATTTTGGCTACCTGCAGGTCCCCTTTGTATCTTAGTCCTTTGCCCTGTTTGCGTAGCTGTTGGCTTCAGCTGGATCTTTTCCCCTGCACAGCCCAAACCGAGAAGGAAAGGTGTCTTTTTTTTTGACTATTTAGGGAGAAGAGCTCAAGTCTTGAGGTTTGTTGGCCTTGCTGATGGGTTTCTCCTCTTGGTGGGACTCTCCCAGCGGAGCAATAGGATGCAGCGTAGGTCAGATGTGGGTGAGGTTTCTGGAGCTGGGCCGTGATGTCTTTGTTCTTTAGGCAGAGGTAGGGTTGGGCAGAGGGAGCCAGAAACAGAAGACTCGCCATGTACCTTTGGGAGATAAATGGAAAATATTGTTCGTGGGTTTCACCGTTGGGAGACGGTGCCCTAGGACATCCTGCTCTCCAACTCATTATTTCCCACCTTTTCCTAAAACTTGGCTGCCATGCAGTGGGTTTGGCATGAGACACAAGGTGAAGTGGCTTTGTACCAGATAACCAGGGAAGCCAAACCTACTGGGGCTCGGGTGGAGAAGAGGCTGTTCGGTGCCTGCCATTTGAAGGAGCTGCCTCAGGAGCTGGGCTGCGCGAGCCCTCCTGCTTGGTTATGGATGAAATCCCATCAATGGGCATTTTTGCGGAATCGCCTGGCAATGGCGGGTTGGATGCTTGGGGCTGGGCTTGGCCATTTCTTTTGTCTCTCGGTTCCCATCCCCCCCCCGCACCCTTGACGCAGGCGGGTGGTGCCTCCCTTTACCTGCTGCTCTGCCCTGGCTTTGTCTGCGCTGCGAGAGAAGGCGCAGACCTCGGGGACTTGCAGGGTCCATCTCGCCTGTGGCTGCAGATGGGTGTTGCTCGTGCGCTGGAGAGAGATGGTGGCTGCATGCTGGCAGCACGTTTACTCGCGTCTCGGTAGAGGGAAGGTGGTAATTTGGCATCTGTGCAGGTGATGGGAGTTTCTCCCAGCTGCAAGGGCCAGGGTGCTGGTGCCTGGCACATGGCAGCGCCTGCTGCTCGTGGCGTGGGTACCGTGTGGCAGCCCTGCCACTGGTGCTGCCACATCACAGCCCCTTGGTCACCCTGAGCCCCTGGAAGGCCTTGGGGACCACAAGCAAACGATGGCTGAGTAGCCGCCCATACTGTCTTCCCCGCCACATGATGCTGGGAGTCACCATTTCCAGGTCAAGGATTTTGGTGTTTCGTGCCCAAGAGCCTGGTCACCTGGGGAAAATGTTTGCTAAGAGCCCAGCTGCAAAAGCATTGTCTCGGGCTGCTCGCGCTCCCTCTCTCCGTCCCTCTGGGTGCACGTGTTTGGGACCAGAGCATGTGGCCGTGCGAGGCTGAGCCACCACGCTGCCTGTGGCCCGGCTCCCGGCATCCGCAAAGAGTCGAGATGGGGCTCTGGCTTCACGTTTTCAGGTGCCCTCTGATATTTATTCAGGGGCTCAGGTTTGGTTAGGAGCGTTGGCCTTGAAAGCTCAGGAGTAGGGGTACAAAAAAGAAAATGGGGGGGAGCAAAAGAACACAAATCTCCAGCAGTTAGCTGTCTCTTGGAAACTCGGCTTGCTGTTCCTATAGAGGCTTTCTCTTTTCCTCCACCCTGGTCTGGCCTTAAGTACCACTTTAAGTGGGCTTTGCTCATTCACATCCAGGCTCCTTAGAGCAATTGAGCCCTCGGGGGTTTGAAAAGAAGGGACAGTCCTTCAATGGCAGGACCTTGGGCCAGGCTAATTGGTTTTGGTTCAAGGGGATACTGGATTTGTGAAAAGCCCAAAGACATCTTTCCCACGCCAAATCCCAGCTCTTCAGAGAGGGAAGTGAGGGGTGCCGGGTGGGGAAGGGAGCTGAAAGAAAGATGGTTTAGTTGAGGAACCTTGGTGAGGAGCTGGACGCCCACTGGCCTGGGCAGGGATGAGCGCAGCGGGGGGGTCGAGGTCCCTGCTTCTCGGGGCAGGTGGCCGGCGGTGGCTGGCTCCTGGTGGCGCGCGGGCGGCCGTGGCCTGGTTTCAGTAAAAACAGGCTTTTTCTGTGTGTGCCAGACTCCTACGGGGATGCCAGGAGTGGAGGAAGGATGGGCCCTGGGTCCAGAGACCACACTGCTTTGTGCGCTTGTGTGCAATTTGCTGAGGTCTCTTGTCTCTCACTTTGATTTAGGAATTTATTTATTTTTAAATATTGACTCTCTCTGGCACCGTTCCAGCAGTCCCACGACCTTTATTCTCCCTGATCCATAAAAATCACTTAATTATTGGGCCAAAAATCAAGGCTTGGAAACAAAGCCAGCTTATGGGACCATCTTTTCATGATATATATCCTGAGAGGACATATTTCTGGGCACCTTCAGAGCAGTGCGCGCAGCTTGTTGGATATGAGATATCAAGGCATTATTTATTGAGGAAGTCTTCACACTCCCTCATCTGTTATAATTAACTGATGACATTTTTTTCTTAGGTTCAAAATATGGTGAAAAAGTATAATTAGCACGAAGCTGAGGCACTGCATTAAAATGTCTCCTATAGTTAATGTAGGATAGTCATGCTATTTATTATAGGAGGAGCTGGCTCTGACCTCTGTGTTGCCTAACACTTTTTATTGTAAAGATTCTTGAACTTTTTTTTTCTTTTTGAGCACCTCTGACACTCCCATTGTTTGCCGCAGGCCCTTGAAATTCGGCTGGGGGAAGCTCTGCCTTGAGAAATGCCTATTCTTTGTCCCTTAAATTCCTTTCAGGTTTAGCTGAATTATGAATTGTTCAGAATCACCATTTCCCATTGGTTGCCTCTTAGGGGAAAAAAAAAAAAATTAAAATTTATTGTTTCCCTGGAATAATAATAACAGACCACGAGCAGGGTGAGTCCTGGACTCCCACCACTGTGTTGCAGAGCTCTGGACCTTCCAGGAAAGCTGGGAGGACAGTTAAGGCCAACTCCACGACCCCCTTCCACCTCTAGCTCATATTGTTCCAGCGTCACCCCATCCCCTGGGAGAAAACTCCTCCGGGTCCTGACGCCAGGAAGAAAACGTGTAGGGGAGTGTGGGTGTGTTGGCCTGGGTACCACTAGACCCAGCGGTCCCCTCTCCCCGTCAGCCCCGGGAGAACAGCCTTCTGCCGCTGCCAGATAACATTAGTCCTGTATTTCATAGTGGCAGAAATCTGTGCCGAGGCTCGGGGCTTGAAATCGCTCTGGCCATGCAGGACGAAGACAAGTATGGGCGCAGGGTGGAGGGAGGGGAATTTGTTACACTTCCCTACAATTGTTTTTCTTTTTGCTTATATAAACAATCTATTATTTATTAGCTATAAATAATGCATTTTTCTGTATGTTTAGAATGCACGTGATTTCTGTATATTAAAAATGTACATGGTTGAAGGCACCAAAGCAAGTGCTGGCAAATCAGGGGGTACCTGATTTCTATTTGACCATGTTAATTCAGCCTTTCCCTGCCCATGCCCTTATGAGGCTGTAGTAATGACACGGTCACAGCCTATTTTTAGCTCGTTCCCTCTTTCCCTGACCAAGGCAGCTGCACAGTGAGGTGGAATTAAGGTTGCACGAACGGCCATAAATTGGACACTTCCCAACTTTGAAGTGCTTGACCATGTAATCTAAACGAGGGCTCTTCAGGGCAGTATTTCTGCCTGTGGCATTAACTACATTGGTCAGGGATGGCAAATATGGCGGTAGAGAAGCTGTAGAGCAGAAAAGACCTATCAGACTATTGAAAGCACTCGTTTGAATAGATGGGGGAGTCAACAGAGCCCCCACTTGATCTGAGCGAAATGGCCAAGAAGATGTCTCCAAGCTGAGAGAGGGAAGCCTTTGTTCCTCTAGCCCCAGTAGTGATGTTTTCTTTGCATTTGGTTTTGCCTCATTCGCTCCTAGGGAGGTTTGAACTCCTGCTTTTGAGGAACCTTCGGCTTGCATAGTGCATTTGTATGCTTATGAGAGTAAGGGTGTCCCTAGGAATGTGCACACGCACGCACGCTCCTGTCATCGTACCAGCAGACGTGTGCTACCAGCTCGCAGATACTCACTGCTTGGCGGCCTTGCCTTGCCTTGCCCACTCCCTCTTTTCAGTGTCGCTAACAGGAGCCATTGCATATGTTGGAGGAGAGGCCTTTGTGTATTACGTAGGAGGTCAAATCTCTTTCTTTTAGCTGCTGGAAGAATTACTTCAGAAGTGATTACATGCAATGCAGATTTATCTTCTCTTGGAATGGGGGTTTTTTGTTTTCTTTTTCCTTTGTTTACGGGGTGGGTTTCTCCATTCTGGCTTGCGATAAGACATTTGGCTGTCTATTTTCTAGCAGAGTGGACTCTGGTTGAGCAAATTTGTCTCGGGAAGTAAGCAGTCTTTTTTTTTTCTCTTTCCTGGGTGTAATGTAGTCATGTCCCTTTGCACACACCCTGTGTGTATTTTTCCCTGGCCAGCAGTGTATTTGCCCTGGGTGGTTTATAATTATTTGACCTAGTATTTTTTGCCTTGTGGGCTCCTGGAGCCTGATACCTGCCTGGGGCTGTTACTGCATCTGCACAAGTATCCGAGCATCCCATGTTTGGGTTTCCATCGTCTGGGTGTGGGCTTGTGTTTCACAGGCATCTTTTTCATAACTTTCCCCTTCTCTCCTGCATCTCAGTTCAGCAAAGGGCCTGTCTATCTGGATGCAGGCAATAAACGTCTGTTCTCACCCTGACTTCTGTTAATGAGATAGAGACAGGTAAGCATCACACATACCAACTTCCCTGCTCTCAGCAACATCAAGGAAACGGTGACAAGCTATTAATGGAAAGTGATGGTCTGGGTGCTAATTAGTGCTTCCTTTTCAACTTTTACCTACGTGTCTGCTGCGATGCCCATCCCAGCCTCTCCTCTCTCCTTGCATCCCTTTGTTTCTGGTGCGTTCCTTGTTCTCCACATACATCCCATGTTGAAGAAGCTTCTCTGGTTTTTTTTCTCTATCCATCTCTTCATTGCCTTTTTTTGCCCTTCCTCCCTGGGCAATTGCCACCTGCGCCCTCATTCTCCTGTGATTTCTTGCAGTAAAGAATAAGCACAATATTGTAGCAGGATCTGACAGCTTGGGGATGGGGCATGTGAAGTCGCTCAAGAGTTTCTTGTCTTCATCACCACGTAGCAATATTTGATTGTAGCACCAGTGCATGGGGTCAGATTACCCCAGGGACATGAGGTCAGAGATCTGTCCCCTCTTCCCACAGGTAGTGCTGTAGTGAGGCTCCCAGCAGCTCACATGTCTTCGTCATTGAGCAATTAGTATTTAAAGCAGATCCACTTGTGAGACCAAGTAGGATGGGCCTCCACAGTGTGAGACTAGGAGATGACAGGTCCCGCCTCAGAGAGCTTGTGGGCTAAGCCCTGAATGATTTTGCTCTCCACCAGATCCTGTTACTGGCTGTTTTTCAGATCTGCCCTCATTTCTGCAGCAGCGGCAACACGATACCTGGGCTCAGCTTGATGCCCCGTCTCTCGCGTTTCTTTTATTTCTGGCCCCTGGGCTCTGCCCCTTCCCCAAGGACCCTAATTGTCCTCTCCTCACATTTTCTGCACAGGCTGAGGGTTTCTTGCTGCCAGGCTTGTGTCCCAAGGAGCTGCCTAATCTGCCCCTGTCATTCTCAGTCACAGGCTCCACACACACAGTAGCTTTATGGGAAATGCTTGCAGGGCAGTGGGAAGAGGCAGCCATGGTTTGCACATTAGCTAATTAATTTTCATGACTGAATGATGCTGCCTGGTCTCTTGTTTATACTCCTCGCTGCTCCCCTTCTCCCCCTCCTTGCTGACACACACACAAGACGACACATCTCATATGAACGTCAGCATCCTTCCACAGCCTTGAGACGCAAGCGGTTATTCTGTTGGCTTGTCAAACGCGGGTTTCCCTGCTTCATGGTACACAGGGGCCCCCTGTTTCACATTTGCTGATTCTTATTAGACCCAGTGCGCCCGGGCCCTGTCTCTCCCCGCAAAGCAACGCGCTGCATCCCATCCATAAATCCAACCCTGGAACAAAGCCTCCTCTACCCTGCCCCATATTTCTACCCAGCCTGCCTGCTTTCCCCTCTCTCTCTCTCTCCCCCTCTCCCGTGCTGAAGGTTTCCTAGTGCCAGGGAGATATGATAATTCTTGTGAAGAGAGCATGAAATGCCTTTGCTCTTTGTGTCTGTTTAATTCAATGAGAATCCCAGCCCCAGATGTCATGAATGGTGGGCTTTGTGCTGGCCCTTCCTAAGCCCTAACCGCCAGCCCTGCTCTCTGTCTTTCTTGTTTCCCACCACTGGATACTGATTAACAAACTAAATTATTTTTCCTCCCTAATGATGTTTTCCCACTTTGCCCACCAGGCTGGAAGAAGCCACAGGGAGGAAAGAGTTTGTGCAAAGGATGAGATAGCCAGGGAGAAAATTAAAGAGACAGTGTTGCTCTCTGGGCTCTGGCAAATGCAGGTCTGCTCGGCTTTATTTCCTTATTAGTGAACAGGGTCGTGTCTGGCTGTGTTTTACATGACTGGGTGTATTTCAGCTGAGGGGACGGCTTGAAAGCATCCACACAAGGTATGCTCTGAAGCATGCCAAGGTCCATAACTCACTTGCAATTGTGTGTGCGGGTTTGTATGATCCCAAATTTAAGATCTCTCTTCCAGCCATGAGTGACATTCGGTAATTACTTGACATCCGTCCATGCTTATGGGAGCCTCTTTCTAATTGAGACAAATTCTCTTTTCCTTAATCAGACATGACTGCGAGTTCACGGAGTGGGATGCCATGGGAAGGGCTGGGACGTCTCCACCTGAGCGAGGAGAGGTGAGTCCCTGGAGGTGTGGCTGATCCTTCTTGCAGAAGGATTGAGTTCAACTCATGCATGGGAGACCAGCTGTTTTACCTGATCCCTCCCACCCACAGCCAAATTTCCCAGCCAAGCTTTTGAAACATGGCCAGTTGTTAGCTGCTGCCAGAGAAGGCCGGCAGCGATAATCCAGAGAGCCTGGATGGAGCTGGAGGCAGGTGGCCAAGGCAGGTCCATGCAAAGCCACCTGCTTCCCAGAGCCCAGCAGTGCCTCCTTGCTGGGCACTAACAAAGCTGTGGCCGGCAAACACCCTTCTGGAGCAGGGAAAAAGGATGGGTGTCAACCTTGCAAGTAGAAAAGGCTGTAGGGAGAGAGCCTTTCAACAACAACCCCGGGGGGTGAGAATTGTGCAGTTGAGCCTAGTCAAGAGGGAAGTTAGTTCTATTTTTTTTGTTATGTTTTTAGAAACTAGATGAGCCCCTGGGCTGGCAGTGTGGGCTCCTCTCAGCTGGGACCACGGCAGGGGCAAGTCTGATAGACAGGGCATGGCAGGGAGCAGGGTGTGATCTGGAAGGATCTGCAATAGTGCAGAGCTCAACCCTGTATTTACCAGTTGTTGTGAGAGCTCATTGGAGAGGTCCAAAGCCCTGCCCGTTCCTCTGCGGAGCAGGAGGGCTTGTGCAGGCTCAACTTTGTAGAGCGGCTGCTCCCCATGGAGCCATACTGATGCTGCAGTACCTAGATGTGATTCCCCTTCTCCTCAGCTTAGAGTAGAAGGAGGAGTAAACAGAGAAAAGGGTGTTGCTTGTCTGCACCCACCAAGCCCCTGTGTGCACACACACCGAATCCAGCAAAGTACTGCTTTATGCACGGCCTTTGCTTCCCACTACAGTCACATCTGACCCTTATTACTTCTGCAAGGTAGAACAAGGCAGGAAAAATGGCTGTGCAGTGAGTTTCTTCATGTGCCAGGATTTATTAAGAACAATAGGGGAAATCAATCCATCTATGTAGAATACATTGCAGGCTGCGATGGGATAAAGCATTTATTCCGCTCTTGAAGGGTAGAGCTATAACTCATGGGAGGCAAAACCCTTAGTGCTCTGAAGTCCCTTCCCTTCATGTGCAGAGAAATACTTTAGCCCATGGCAACCTACCAGCTATTGAATTTGTGTGGAGAATCTGCTGTCCTTCCCCTCCACCGGCCCCTTTTGGAAAGCAAGTCACTCACTAAAACACACCTTTGGAAAAATGAGGGGGTTGTTTGTTCAAAGGCATCTCTATGTCTTGGTTTTACTTGAAACAGAAAGAGAATAGTAATGTCTCTGTGATGTAAAAGCAGCCCCCTCACCCCCGGTTTTGAACGGGCTGATTGTGCTTAAACCAACACAGGTTTCGCCGCAACTTTCTGCTGATGCCCAAGGACCAGGCATTGCAATTACAGCAGAGAGGGACTGGTTGGGGTGTTGTGACAAGGCAAGATGCCGTGCAGGGAAATCTGTGTTCTGTGATTGTACATCTCCAATCCTGACAAGATACACTTGCGTGTGTGTGAGTGTATAAGTATTACCCTGTGCGCAGCTCTCTCTCACAGCAGAAGGCATGCAGTGCAAAGACTGGAGCAGTAGTTAGCAGGGGCAAAAGGTGACTGGGATTTGTTATAATCTTTCTGGGTGTGAGAGTGTGAAGGCGGCAGTGGGGGGCATTAATAGTGAAATGGTATTTTCACTAAGCCTATTTTCACTGGGTCTAATCTATGTTGTGGGAAGAGGATCTCTTCAATAGGGGAGACCCAGAGAGGCTGGTGAGCTGTTTGGAGGGGGTCTGGAGAGCTGAGGAGTGTGGGCAGGGGTAAGGTTAGCAATTGAGCAGACACGTCAGACAGCCTTCCCCACAGCAGAGATGACTTGGTAGGTAGCGTTGGGCAGATGGGGTTAATACTTACACCCCAATCAAAAGGCGAGTGAGGGGGGAATGTTTTATTAATGAAAGCAGCCCTTTGTGAGTATTCCTCCCGAGGCACGTTCCCTCCACCCGCTGCCTTCCCCCCTGGCTGCTGTCTGGCCCCGCGTCTTGCTCGGTACCTGCTCAGCTGCCACTCACTCATTGATAGGTTTCATCAAGAAACGTCTCCGTTTGTCTGAGTCCTGGACCCAGGCGAGTGGGATGGGAGGAGGAGGAGGGACAAGTCCTTGACTAGGCTGGAGAGAGGGATGCACTACAGGCAAGTAGAGCTCGAGCTGTCACAAGTTGCACGTCAACCCATTGATTGCTGCAATGGTGCTGGAGGGGTTCACCTCTTGCCGGTACCATAGTGTGAGAGAAACCATGGTTAGCAGAGCACAAAGCAAAATGCAGGTCAAAACTGGACACCTCAGTGGGCTGGGGATGGAGAGGACTGCTGAGGATTGTTTGGGGAGGTTGGGATTGCCTTACGCACCATCCAGTCCCCTTTCCATTGCACTCCCTCACTGCCCTACCAAGTAATGGACACAAGAGAGGAGTGGATTTCTGTGTACCAAAAAGCAGCCTTTTCTGGTTGTTCTTATTCCACTGTGTTCCTGTGCCCATGTCCTTCGAGGGCTCTGGTCAGCTTGTTGTGCCAAAGGATGGGGCCGTGGGAGTGGCAAGGGCTGTGCTGTGTGTGGAGATTATTTCTGTCGCTTTGTTAAAAATAAAACAAAAGCTGGTTTATGACAATTGATTTAGAAGAAGGAGGAAGCGGAGCTCAATTCCCAGAGCACCTTTTAGCAAGTCTCTGCATGTGCGCGTGTGTGTCGTACGTGTGTCAGAACAGAGCACCCAAGGAAGTCCGGGTCAGGAAACCTCACGCAGAAGCAGGGAAAAGACCTTGGTGCATGGCTGCTTCCCTGAGGGAACCCCCGCAGGGCTAATGTTTGATCTGAGGCTCGGTTGTACTCCTCTGAAACCTTGGAATGTCAGGAGCTCGAAGGGAGCCTGGGACGGAAAAGGATGCTATTTGCATTTTCCTATGAATGCATCTATTTGTATAAATATGGTGCCTCTGTGCATGCGCACACTCCCCCACGCATGTATTTGTTTGAAGAGCAGCACACTGTCCCCACGGTCTTCTCTGCTCAGGGCCAGAATTGGTTAGTCTGAAATCAAGACTCTTCTTGCAAGAGCTATAACTCCCCTCCCGACTTCAAATCTAGTGATGGCTATGGATGTAGGAGTCCCGAGATGTTTCACCATGCGATAGCAGAGTTTTCATTGTGCAGGATGAAGGCTCCCCCTTTCAAATTTGCACAGACATCAAAAGAGTCTGGAAGGTTCAAACAGATCACAACGTAATCAAAATGCCAAGCCACCGTCTGCTTCTGCCTTTGGGTTGACAAGCAGGATTAGCACCCAAGGGAAGCAGGGTGTAATAGTGTTTCACGGGCACTGTGAACAGCCCAGAAGTGTGTGGAGTACAGAAAGGTTAGCCGAAGGGCAGGTCTAGCTACAGACATACAATCGGCAGGCAGATTTTAAAGCAAGGTGCTGTATACATACAGCCTCTGTGGATATTTACTTTAGCAGAAGGTAGGACTCTCCTGTACACTGTTTATGTCACACTGGAAGCAGTTTAAACTGAATTGGAGAAAGCTAGTTTAAGAGTGGAGGTGTGCACCACCGTGGTGAAGAGCGGTAGCGGTTGACCTATAGTGCTGTCATTATAACAGTGTGGTTTTCCGTGTAGACAACCCAGGAGCAGAGCAGCTAGCCTGCCATCCCTTGTGTTTCACTGTCTAACTGAGATGTATAACACGACTCTGTCTGTGTGCGGTTGCAATCACCCTCGTGCTCTGGTTCTCTGCTGAGTGCCGGAGCAGATGCCGAATTTTCAATGTGTCCCGTGCCTATTGCGCCGTGTGAAATAGCCCCGTGGTGGCTAAAGACACATGAAATACTTCCCAAATACAAATGTCAGTAATTGCTGTAGTTGTCCTGAGGACTGCCTGGAACCACAGATGAGGGTTCCTCAGCTGGTATTTGGTAGCGCTCATTTGGAGAACTGAACAATGCTGACGCTCCCACTGTAAATCTCCTGTGGGGTGGGTAATGCGGGTGTAGCTTTGTCTGAGTGGTCTGTGCAACCGTGCCTTTTCCTTTTCTAACTGATTTTATTTTAAACTTGTGTTAAACTAAGATTTAGGAAGCTCTCATCCTCTTTACTGGTGTCTGTGTCGTTTCGGCTTGGGATTTATTTTGTTTCAGCCAGGAGAAAGGCGGAATCTGGCCTTATATCACTTTCTGACTGACAGGCAAGCGATGCTTTCCCTCACAGATTTCTGCCAACCTGTAGTGCTGTTCATTCTATGTCTTCCAGGGTCAGACCCCAGTCGGGAGGCCAGCATGCGGGATTCGCCAGGGCACATTCACGCAGACTGAATTCACGCAAAAGCAGCCGCTCTTGGGGGGCTCACCCTGCCTCAAAAGCAACTGCTCACCCTGTCTTTGCTTCTGCACTACTCATGTCCGAGGGGGAAGCCATGTTGAGGGCGCAGCTGCCTCTGCGGCCCTGACCCTCTCGCACTGCCTCGCCAAGGCGAAGCGCGTTACGATTTACAGTCAGGAGGACCGGCGTGAAAGTGGAGGCGCCCAACACCTCAGCAATGCGAGCGAGACTTGGGCCCCGATGGCCGCTAGCCAGGCCTCGGGAACGCTCGCTGTCCCGCCATGGCCACTCCCTCGCTCCTCGGGCTCCCCAATCCCCACGGTGGCTCTGCCTGGTGCCGCCGAGTGCCAGGCGCCTTGTGGTGGGCGGAGGGGAGCCCGGCCGTGGGCACCAGGCGGCCATTTTGCGGGAGGCGAGCGCTGCCTGTAAGATGGCCGCATGGGCACGAGGTGGGGCGCGGCGCTGCCTCGTCCTCGCCACGCTCCCTCCCTCACGCCGTCCCCTCCTTATCTTGCTAATTACCAATGAAGGCAGAACAATAACGGGAGCTGGCATGCCCCAGTTCTTTCTCTGCCACCTCCTTCCTCGGGCGGAAAATCTGCCTGCGTACCTCCTCCCCCCCCCCCTCACCCGCCAGCCGCTCTGTGATATTAATTGAATTAACATACTTCCTAATTTGCCCCGTGTTTTCCCCGCGACAGCTCCCAGCCGCCTTGTCGTGGCTTCCCCAACTGGTGGGGAAGGAGGGGAGCATGTTCATCCCCTCCGCTTATTTTGTTGTATGCGAAAAATCCTTAATGACATCTAAAAAGGGTGGTGGGACAATAGCCCACGCGGGGTTTGGCAGGAGACGTGCGATATTTACCCCGCTGGACCATTCTCGCTGCCGTTTTGCTGGGGGATTACGGCAACCGCCATCCCCACGTTCCTCCATTTATTTATTTTGCCGGTGGCGGGAGGGACGTGTTGGCACGCGGCTGCTTTATGTGCCTTGCTTCACCTATGAAAAGGACACATTAAGGTGTTTCCATAAACCCCCGGATGACAAAGAAAGCGCCTTTCTCTTCAGCTCGTAGGCAACAATGACAGAAGCCTTTAAAACCATGATTTTTCACCCCCCCTCAATGATTGCAGAAGGCTTCCCCTAAAAGGAACTTAAATACATATCATTAAATCTAAAGCGCTGAGCTCTGCTCCTGCTAACTATGCCATGCTTTTTGTTTCTGATAATATTTGTCCGTTGCAGAGAGCAAGCCGGGGATGCGGAGCCTCCCCTGCCCTCCTCCTTTTGTTTAGGTGACAAAATGTTTCTATGTTCTTGTTTAGAAAATAAACCTTTGTGGGGTTTTCCGCTTTTATTTTTCTGGTTTTTCATTTATCATGGCGTGAAATCCAAACTCCCTTCCTTCCCAGATCTTGATAATCCATGTTCCTCCTGATCAATTTTCCATTCTTTATCTAAAAACACAATGTTATTTTATAGTATTACTCCAAAAATGCAGCAGTAATATTTTGAATTTGAGTATTTGGAGCTTCAGGATATTGCAATATTTTTTTTATAAGAGATGAATGAAAAGCAATGATTTAAGTGTGTAATACACAATACAGATGCCATGCATTGTAAATATGTTTCAGGGGCATAAAATCCAACACAGAGAGCTGGTGTTCCACAAAAGCTGGGAGTCCAAAAATAACTGTAAAAATGAATTGTCTGTTGGGATGAATCTCTAAGATCCAAGACGATATTTGTGGGGTTACAATATACAACTGAGGTTACTTATTGGCATAAATATCTCATTTTAAAATGCCACTAATAAACTGAAACAGAGGTGAAGAAGATATTTGACTGATTACTGGATGTCATGGATTCTCTGCATTCAATTTCACTCTTACATGCTATTTACTTATCCCATGTTTATGGGTATGTGCTTTAGCTTCATATAAATCTCTCGTATCTGTCTGTCTCCCTGCCTTCTTTTCTATTCTGCCATCCCATCTGCTTTTCAGGGTCCTTCTCCTGAAACCACATCACAGGATCTGATGGAGATAATGGGAATCTGCCTCTGGTCTCTATCATAAACATGCCAACATGGGCTATTGTCTAGGGAGCCGGCGGTCACCAGATGGTGCTTGGTTGCCCAGGGTCTGTGTTGCTGGCTTCGGTCTCTTGGTAAACCAACAACTCCTTTAGCATTTTTTCTCCCCCAGGATCTACCCATCCTGGCTGAGTAAGGCATAAGGACCTTGAGTAATGTACCTCAAGGGACAAAATGTTTCTGGATGTCTTGGGCACTTTGCAGCTGAAACCATGCAGCTGCGAGCTGCCCTGGCAGAGCTGAGGTTTGTTAATCCCTGTGCTCAACCGTATTCACCCAGTCTGCATTCATAGGTGGAAAATTAGCGAGTTAGTTTGTGCAGGATTGAATGCCGTCTTTATATGAAAAGTGGTCCATGCCAGCTTGAGCAGACATCTCCTTTTGCTTGCTTTCTGTGCTTAGCTTGGAAGACAGGGCAGAGATACCAGAGATACCTCTGTGTAGGTGGGGTGGAGGTAAAACCAAGCTTTCTCCTCTTGCCTGAGTTCCCAGACAGCTCTTGGGTGCCTGCAAAAGGACTGTTTTGTGCAGGTACTGTTGAGAGATGGTGGCGGTTATAGGGAATGACTTTCCAGCCAGGAGAGACCCGGGGACAAATCCTGCTCTTCATTTGGTGTCTCTATGTCCTCAGAAGGTTCTGGACATTGTGGTGTATGTGAGCTGTAGAGGAGGCATTAATGCAGAAATAAAGATTGAAAATGAAACCACAGAGAGCGATGGCTCTTCCTGAACACAGACAGATGGAAAGAGCCTGGCATAATTACATTTAGCAAAGGACCGCCATGAATGGAACCAATTAAAGGATGTTCATATAAGAGGGTGAGCGAGAGAGGAAGACAGCCACCTCTCTGTGTCTTCTTGGGCATCCACCTTCTATGGAGGATGAGTCATGCACAGTCCCCAGGTCACGGGTGAGCTTGTGCATGCACCTGCCTCCTGGCTTAGGCGGGGGACTTGGCTTATCTGCCAGGGTAGAAAAAGAAGGAAATGGGAAACATCGGGTGCTGGCAGGGCCAGAGCTGAGCTGGCTTGCAGCCAGCCCCAGCCTTGCCGTCTCCATTGTCTCATGGCTTTAGTGCGTGCCTAGAAATCCAGTATTTAGGATTCAGGTTACCATTGTAAAGCAGAAAGGTCGTGCTCAGTGCTGTTTGGTGTGGATTCCACCGGCAGCTCTTTTGCCTGTGTGCCCCACATCGGGATGGTGTTGGCAGAAGGCCTGGGGCTAGGAGGCTGTGAAGGGCACGCCTTTGCTGCCTCTGGCATGGCATGCACCTTGCAAGTGGGGTACTGGCTTTGTGAGTTAGGGAAGGGCAGCAGAAAGCAGAAGGAGGTGTCTAGAAAGGCATGCAAAGAAGAAGGTGTCAGGCCAGGTTTGCATACGCTGGGTGGCCATGACTGAACACGCCTTGCTGACAAGCTTGGCAGAAAATCTAGCAAGGCAGGAGCAATGTGTCTTTTCCTCTGGCCTTCACTCAGACAAATTCAGTGAGAGCTTCACAAGTAGCTGCTGCTGGTGACCGAGGCTAGGAGAGGCTTTTGGGGTTGTTCCTCCCTATTGAATCCAAAATTCCAGAAATAGCTGTTTTCCAGCTCTCCCCTCTTCTTCTACTAACCTGTCTTCAAGGGTGGGTGCCTTTTGGGCATAAGAGCAGCTGGCAAGGATGGTCCAGGGATTTTAGAGCAAAGGCTGGGATTTATGGTGTTATTGCAAACCCCTAGCAACTGTAATCAAGGGCTGTTTGAAAGTCTCAGTTCTCACTTAAAAGTAATAAAATCATGCTAACAAGGAATGCTTTTAGGGCCATCATCATGCAGGGAAAAGACTGGAAACAAGTCAAAGACCTTGCAGAGCTTAGGTATTACTATTCTGAAAAAAAAAAAATCCCTCCAAATGCTTGGGGGTTTTTGAGTCAGGTTTAGCAGTTTTGGGGATCCAGACTGCTGGTATTCGACGTCAAGGCTAAAAGTCTAGGATGCTGCATAATGCTGAACAGGGAGTGAAAGAGTGCCTGACAATTCTATGTATTGTGGGTTACATTGGGTTAGATGGAGGCTGACTTGGGTCCCATTTAAGCCACTGGACGTACTGATGACTCTCAGGAGTGGTCCAAGCCACTGTCATATGGCCTGGGGCACAGAGAAACTGGAAACCAAATGTCTGTGGTGTATGCTTCAGCCACTGGAAGGTAATAACTGGTGATGCAGATCCCTGGCACCCTGTTCTGTAAGAGACCAAGTGAGGGACATACACCTCTGTATGTGCGGTAGAGAGGCTGTAGAGACAAGACCCTACAGATACGGGGTGGCTGTGCCTGTGCACATGTACAGGTCTGTCTTGCTCTGGGGACAGCTTGCAAAGCAGCATTTTACTTTCCCACTGCCACGACTATGGGGGGGAAAAGAAACCTTTTAAAATGTGTTTAATTCTTGCTTTAACTGAGAAGTCATGTACTGTGTGCAGCACTGTGGGAGACTGTTTTAGAGCCAGAAGAAGAGATGCTCTCCCTGTGGTGTCCTCATGGGACCATGCAAGATGTCCCCAGGCTGCTGCAGGCCTGTCCCATGCTGCCACTCAGACCAGTGTCACACGATCATGCTTCTTCAGTCCATTTGTGATACATTTCATAGACATTGCCCTGGCCCCAGATCCCACTTGCCTCAATGTACTCTAACCAGTGTGAGATTTAATTTATCTTATGCAGAAGTGTATACAGCTCTACAAAATTAAGGGCAAACAACATGCGCGAGTCTGGACTTGTTCAAGTATTTAAAGTAGTTGTGGTCCTGCACCATCCCCAGGCTCGGTTTCCTAATGGAGTGGCACTGAGGAACAGAGTAGAAGTACAGAGGGTACTAAGCTGGGACCCGAGAGATACATTTTGTGTACAATCAGGTTGACGGGTGATGCGGCAGAATAAGCTGAGAATTTAGTGAGGAAACAAATGGTTCACGTAAAAGCCCTGGCTGGGAAGTCTCTTTCCTTGCAAAAGGAAGGTTTTTCCTTTTCCTTGCTGCATTTCTGTAGGCTTTGGCAGACCTCTGCCTCCTTCCATCCTCAAATGCCAGAGGTTAAAGGGATGCCTGCTGTCTCTGCAAGAGCTTGAGGATATGGTAGGAAGTGGCTGGTCTCTGCTACCTAATTGACAGCATGCAACATGGCTGAGTGCTGGGAAACAAAGGGTCAGGTTTCTGCACTGTCTTCATCCTTTTTCCCTTCCTTCCTAGTGCGTAGAAAAAAACACCCCACTGGAACCATGGGATGTTTCTACAGATGCCTCTGTGAGTGAATGAGTATAGAGGGGACTGTCGTGCTGTGTCTAGTGGGATGAGGATGGTTATGATGTGCCTTATTCTGCCCTTTTCTTATGCTATGCATGCTGGGAGAGACATGGCTAAAGGAATGGGAATACATCCCCTCTGCCAGGGCTGTTCCCAGCAGCAGCTACCTCCAAAGACCTGCAAAGAGCCCTTGTATCTTTTTTAGGGAAGAACTGCCTGTGATGTCCCCTTCAGGTATGGGCCGTGCAGAGCTGGCCATAGATGCCTGCTGCAAGTAAGGCTTTGCCTGCTCACTGCTGCAAAGACAGAGCCCTGCCGCTGGGATCAGCCTGGGATTGCTAGCACCAGTGCTCAACGGGGCCAGCACACTTGGCTGTGGGGCTAGGAGCTGCATGGGCTCTGCTGTGGAGGGATTCACTACATCCTAGGGAATTTTCAGACCTGTGTCCTCTGATCAGACCCACTCAGTAAGTGTTACACTGGTAGGCAGAGGGACACTGAGGCTGCACTCTGTGCTCCTGAGGGATTCACTTTATGGCTGTGCAAAATTAGTCTGTTTTCTAGGCCACCCTTGAAAACAGCTGAAAATTTGCTTTCCATAGCCTAAAAACTGAGCTCTCTCTTTGGCTCCTTAAGTGACAGGCAAGGACTACAGATCTCCCATGACCTGAGAGCCCAGCTAAGCTGTGAATGGCTTGGTTAGGGTGGAAATGGGTTTTGTAGTTCATTTTGAATGTAGTCAGGTGTCCCAGTCTGGGCATGAATGCCTCAGTGGTGTCATCCTCCCTGAGCATCCCATTTCTCCTCTGCTGCCTGAAGTTGCTAGGGCAGCAACGTGTTTTTTGGCAGAGCTGTCTGGTTTGGGAAGGATTAGGATGGTGGCCTTCAGTACCGCCACCTCTTTAGCATTGTCCCTTGGTGGCTCTGCTCAGAAAGGGTGGATGGGCACAAGGCCGCCGAGCCTGGGGCGAAGAGATGTCTGTGGTGATGACCACTCATTTTGCCACACAGCCCTCAGGAGCAGGAGACCATGTGACAGCCTGATGAACGTTCTCTGCAGGTCCCCCTGCCTGAGGAGCTGACAGTGACACATTTAAGATACAAACTGAGAGGAGATGCCAGTGTGAGATCCCAGTCATGTCATCTAGGATCAGGTACCAAACCCAGCTGTGGCTGTGAGCAGTAAAGGAAGCAGCTGCCCCAAGCGCTTGTGAACATGATCCAGAACCTAATCCCGGGGCATCAGCTCCCCATGCATGCCTGCAGCGAGGCACCATCCTCAAGGTCTCCCAGCCCCACACCCTAACTTCTCCCAGGGCTCTGGCTCTCTGGAAACACTGCTGGAGCGATGCTGAGGATGCTGGAGGGAGGCAGGCTGTGGATGTGACAGGTTCGCACTGGGCTTGCAGTCAGACAACGAGTGCCAGCTTTGCAGGGCACAGGCAAAAACATCTCAGGGGGATTTGCTTTCCTGCAGAGCCTATTGCTCTCCTAGGAAGACAGAAAAAATGTGGTCCTGAAGGGATGAACACTGTCTGCACTTTGACGGCAGACATCCCAGGAACCATAGGGGAAAAAAAGACACCCACTGATTATTATTTTTTTTTTATTTCTCCCTGTTTCTGTCTGCCTATCAGCCTGTCAACTGGCTAGATGCTAATCCACAGCAGCAGCAGCACAAATAAAGCTAGACTAGAGGGATGCTAATTTATGCCTGGATTTCATGCTTTGTTTTACTTCCTCACTTTATTGGACAGGGTAGGCTTTGTGAGTGACGTAAAATGTCGCGTGTGCTCTCCCCATGGCAGGTTCCTGCACATGCAGCAGGAGAAGTTCATTTCTCCATAGTCCCCGCAGCCTTGCACATGCCCTTCTCTGCCTCCCGTGGGTCATTTTGGCGGCGGGGGGGTGGATGTTGTTCCTGATAAACCGTTATCTAATGAGGACTTGCTCTGTCTTGTGCTGCATTTGAAACCCAGGGATGTGTTTCCAGTCTAATCGTGTCTACTATGATGGTGACACCACCTATGTATCTAAACTGTAATTTTTTACACTCTTGCTGGGTAACCAGACTACAGCCTCTGCAATTTGCATGCATAAATGTCATGTAAAATCATCTGTTCGTGGGTAGTGACCAGCTGAAAAGTTATGTTGTGAGGCAATCTGTTCTGAATGATCTGCAGAGCTGTTTAATGAGATGTTGAGATTTACACCTCTCAATGTCTAAAAGGAAAAGCAGGTATAGATTTAAGGTCACACTCCAGAGGTAACTTTACCCCTGTGATGCAGATAGGTGAGGAGTTTTATCACCTGTTGCTTGTGAAACGCAGGGTGTTAAACTGTGCTGGTGAGCAGAAGGTCTTCTGAAATGTGCCCTCTAGGAGTAAGGTAAAATTTAAATAGTCAAATAGGTGTTAATAACAGAAGGTCTTGCATGATTTCTTGCAAGGGTCTTACGTAAGATCCACACTGGGATCCTTGGGATATTAGAAGACTCCTGCAGCAGGAAACCAATATATTGACAGGTTGATCAGGTCTTCAGCTCCTGTTAGAAGTAAAGGGAAGGAAATACCCAAATACCCGTAGGTCTTTGTGCTTACGAGGCTGGCAGTGATTTTCAGCTGCAGCTAAATCTCTGAGAGCAAAGTGGCAAATCACCGGTGAAGGAAAAAAGAGCCAAAAGGAAGCTGGACAGGGCTTTGAAATGGCCACATTGTTCTTGGAGCTATGAATTTCCCCTGCTTTTTCACTCAACTTTTTCACAACTCCTGACCTCTACAGAGCAAGTCAAGGGGAAGAGCACAGGGGTGGTTCTTGTACTGAGGTCTGCCCTCAGCTTCACTGGGTTAAATCCTAAGTGAAGATTTAATTGCGTTAGGTAAAAGCTGCCCAAATTTACAGCATAGAAATGAGAGCAGAATCATGAGTGTCCTTGTTTCTCTTTACTGTCAAATAGCTTTTCCCAGCCTTGAGCCCTGGCAAGCTGATCTTTGTAGGGTTCTATCTCATTCGGTGTCTGCATTACCCTATAAAAACCACAGCTTTGTCCCCCAGTCCCTATGTGTCACCGTATGTTGAGTGCATATCCCTGTATTTCGGGTCAGCAGAATGTTTCAATAAAACTGCTCACAACCACTTGTTTGGATAAAAAGCATGGATTTGCTTAGTGGGCAGTAGCTTCCTTTTTTTTTTAAGTAGGAATGTTTGCACAAGTGACTTGAGTTTTGTAGCAATGGTTGTGGGAAAGAAATATTTCATTGTCATGTGTGTTCTTGGGTCTCTGTGTGATGTTTTTCCCTGCCTTGTTTATAGAGACGCCCACAAATGTCTTAACTTTCCTCTTATGGAAACCAAACAAAGGTTCAGGTGCTTGATCTGGCTGCAGGAGCAATGTCAGGGGTGCTGGGCTTCCTCTGCCAGACCAAGGCAGGGCTCTTTTGGTCTCGCATCGTAGCTTTTCTCTTCTCTGACTAAGCTGATGGACAGGAATAGTTTTGTACTGCTAAGATGCATCTGTTTGTGTAGGAGGATGTGGGATTGTGGCATTTGTGTTTCCAGCTTTCACTGGGCTTCTCAGCCAGGCTTTCTTTAGGCTGATATCTGCAGATATGGGGGGAACCTCTGAGCAGCATCGCAGCTAGTGTTGTGCAGATCTTCATGTGCAAACAACATAGGTGTACGGAGGTATCTGGCTTTGTGCGGGTCTCGCAGGCAGCCTCTGTGAGGTCTCTTTGTTTTGTCTCCCTCTGGGTATCTTGTGCAGATGCATTTGCATATATGGAAAACGTTGTCATCATCTTCCCCTCCCTCCCCAGCTTCTATTCCTGCTGCTCTGCCGACTCGTGAGCATTTCCAGCTGAATGATGTCTGTCGAGAGCAGCCAAGCGTGGTGGGGCTGTGGGCTGACACCCCCTATCTGCACCTTTGCTCTTTCCTTCCCTAGGTGTGGCTGGGCAGTGGTCAGGGCACTGGGGCATTTATTCTTTTTTTTTCCCCTGATATTTAATAACTAGCAATAAGCAGGCAATTGGGTACTGAAGGGAGTCTGGTCCGTTCCCTGAGCCCCTAACCCCAACACCCTGCTGCTCCCTCCTTTTCTTCTCACACTGTAGCGTGTCTGGCATCAGCACCAAAGAGAGCAGTCCAAACTGTGTGGCGAGTCTGCTTGCTTTCTTTAATCCACAAGGCCAGGTTTAAACACTTTTTGTCCCTGCCTGGAAAGCCTTGGAGTGGTTATACCAATAAATCCCTTGCTCCTCCATGAGGATGTCCTTTCCAGGACATTTTAAGTCACTAATCCTCTCCAAGGCATCTTTTGCTCCATATTCTCTTCCGAAATCCATACTTGCCCCCTGCTGCCGAAGACTTGAGTGCCCGAGTCTTCATCCTTACAGTCTTCCATCTCTCTGTGCATCTCTGTGCAGCCCTGCGCCCACTCCCCACCCCACTGCCTGCCTTGCATGGGGGACAAACTGGGCTATTGGAGCGACCGGGGGCGGAAGAAGGGGGTGGAGGAGAGAAGGGGCAGCTGCGAGGCTTGTGTTAGTAAACACTTCCTTGGGTTCACATTTTAATTCCTTACCCCCCTTCCACATCTTCTCCCCCATCCTTTCCCTTTTCTATATGCTCACACAATGAGACCATTGTCAAGGGGTGATTTGAATGAGGGGTCTCCGGGCATGTTCTCAGCATTGTCAAACAGAGTGGGAAAAAAACCACAACTCCAGCCTAGCCAGGAGGACCAGACCAGACTGAGACAGATGCCTAAATTAGTGACAAAGCCTTTTGAATGTCCCTCTAGACAAGGGTTGCCTTGTGCATGCGTGCGTGTGTGTGTGTGTGCATGCTCGTGGGTGTGTATTTGTGGCTGGGTGGCAGCTTGCATGTCTCCCCATGTTAATTAGTTTTGCATGCATGTCTGATAAGGTGCCAATGAATATATTTGTACTCCTTCCATTGGCAAAAGCTGTCTTGGTGGCGGGGGAGATGCAGGGCGGTGGGGGAGTGCTCAGTGCAGCCTGGCAGCCTGGGGTAATTGAGCTGTGAGGAGCTGGGAGAAAAAGGGGTGAGGGTTGCTGTGACTTCTGGTACATTGGCAGAGCTGAGCTTCCCAGTGATGGGATCTGCGGCTTCCTTTGCAAATCATGGAGAGTTTAATAGAGAACTGAGGCTTTTTTTGGTTCACTGGGTCTTTCTCTTCATCTTTGCTGATTGTCTGGCTGAGGGTCTGTTGCCTCTTTCTTCTCCTCTGCCCTGTGTCTCTTTCTCAAGTCCCTTAAAAGGTGTTTATTTCCATTGAATTTGTATCCATCTTTGTATACACACATACGCATGTGATCGCTCACACAAAGCCCCAGCAACAAAACCTCTGCCTGCTTCTCCAGAAAAGGAGTCAAATCAACTACCAGTTACAAAATCTGGGAGGGAGGTGAAGCGTGTGGGTGCCAGGGGTGGAGCAGTGGAAACAGGCAAATGGAAATGCAGAACAGGAGTTAGAAAAGCAAAGATAACGTGCACTATAAGGGATTTGTCACCATTTGCTCAGGATAGAGGTATTAATGGCGAATGTGGGAAAATGTCTACATCCCCAGCATATGGACCAGCACATAATGTCATTCCTAGAGTGCTGTTATTGTCTGTCTGTCTGTCCATCCATCCATTCATCTGCATTCTGTAGGTTCACACAAGAATTCATTGTACATGTAAGGATGATTAATTTCCTGTTTAAATTAATTTTGCATCCATTCCCTTAAATCAACAAGGCTTAAGAGCGCACACACATTTCTTGGGCAGACCGAGAAGAAGCTCTAGAATGGGCCGAGATGTCTTTTCTCCCCGTGCTCCTGTCTGCTTCTGAGCAGCTGCCAGATGCTCAAAGAGCAGGCGCAGGGCTGCTCTGACGTGGAGATTTTTTCAGGAAGTTCTGCTGGAGCAAGGCTCTGAGGAGCTGAGGAGTTTGGTGGCAATCAGCTTCCTGCCGGCTCCCATCCACTCTGTCGTCTCTTCCATGGTGAGCTACTAGAGCTGGTGGTGAAGGGACGGAGAGCAAGAGCAGACACTGTGGTGCAGAGGTGGTCCTGCAAGGAGCCTGGATGGGAGATGGTTTGGTCAGAGCAGCTGAGCCTGAGTTTGATGGTGGGCTGGCTGGGGAGGAAAAGGAAGGTCGTAATGAACAAGGCAAGTCAGTTGTCGACATCAGTGAGATTTGAGTTGATGCCTTCTCCCCCACTGGTTCTGCAATTGCACTGAGCTTTCCTCTGCTGCTGAAAGGGAAGCGGGGTGGTGACAGGGAGAGATGGTAGAGTAGCCAGGGAGTGGCAAAGCCACTGGTGTGGAGAACTAACACTTCCCTGGCAGGGCAGAATGTGCTGTGGAAGAAGCAGCTCTCCATTGCTCAGACAAGCAGGGCCAGGCAGCACCCATCTACCTACACAGCGCATCTGCAAGGGAGGCCAGCCCAAACTGTGCCCCAGAATCCTTGCTGCCATTCAGCAGTAGGTGTGGTGGGCAATTCATGAGCAATGTGCAGGAAAAAGGGACTCCTGTGAAACGTAGGTCATCTCGTTGGAGAACAAAGGCAATTTCATGTGACTTATCAGTGGTGCCTAATTGCACAGGGTGAATAATGAGAGGCAGCACTGCAGTCCCTCCCGGCAAGCTGCAGTCACTGGCCGAGCCCCTTGTCTAGAAACCCTGAGTTGGTGCTAGCAGATTGTGTGCATCCTCAAAGAGGTCCAGCCCCAGTGCTCTGCATCTGTGCCCATTTTGGAGCTATTTGGGTTTCTCCATCGCGAAGCAATTGTGTTAATCACACATGGATGTAAGAGGAGAACCTGCCATTGGGAAAATTCACTGTGCAGTTGCTCGGACCTTTTATTTGCTCACAGGGTGAATGTGTCATCCATGCCTGACACAAACGCAAGGTGCACTTTAATCACAAAGAAGAACCAGGCACCAGGAAAGGGCTGGCAATTCCCTCCCTGGCCAATGCCTTGTCCTAGAGCAAGGGCCTTGCTGGGTACCACTTCCAGCTGATCTCCTACCCTTCTGCCCTTCTCTCCTATTCGCACATCCCTGCCTCTCCTTAATTCTGCTCCGCAGCTCTGGGCAGGACTGTGGAAACCGCTTTGTCAGAGCTCCTCATCAGGCTGATCTGCAGAAGGGCTTTTTATTATTTTTTTTCTTTCTTTCCCTGTTGGGATGACTATTCCCACACAAGCAAAGCCTCTTAATGAATCTGTGGCAGCAAAGTAGGTAACGCGCTCTCCTTGCCAAGGCTGCTTGGCACAGCTGGAGTCACGTAATCGGGCTAGGCTGTGAGCCGGGGACAGAGCGGGAAGAGTTAACCTGGGGACAGTGCAGGGATGACTAATCCTCAGCACGAAGAGTAGCAGAGACCTCCCTGTCCTTCATCATCCTCCCCCTCCATCCATGAACTCTTCCTCCCTCTCTACCACATCCTATTCCTCTCCCACATCCTCCCCTCACTTATTTCAGCTTCCATCTTTCTCACCATCCTCTTCTCCATCACTTTCTCCCTCCTCTCCCCATTTCCTTCCTGCCCCCGCTCACTCCAGTGCTGTCTTCTCTCCTGTGTTCTGTCATGTCTCTAGAGCTGGTTTTTGGCTGGGACTGAGGGACGAGGGCTGGTGTATTTCGGCTGCGGTGGAGGTCACAGCTATATGGGGATTGTTTAAAAGAGATTTGCCCACATCCCAGCCCATGTGACCAGCCTCAGCTGCAGGTCTCTCTTTCTTAATCTGGAGATAAGCGTGATTATCCGAGGAAGGGCTGTTCGGAGCTTTGTAACTGTGACAGGGGAGCTTTCAAGTCGCACTTTGCTGGCAGAGCAGCGTTTAAAGCCGGGGAATCAGATTCCAAGCGTGGCTTTGCATCTCTTTTATGCTGGGAGCATGGTGCAGGGCTGGCAGTGGGGATGGGAGCTTTATTAGGACTTTGCTTATGATGCGGAAAAGGAGTTAGGGGAGGGAAATGGGGGGGAAGAAGGAGGCAAAAAAAAAAAAAATCCTAATTCACCATTTCCCCATTGATGGTGACATAGGAGAGATGCATTGATTCAAGGGGACAGGGCAGTCTGAACCCTGGTGTAGAGCAATATGGTCCATCAAGCCTGGGGTCTGGCTTGCTTTTAGCCTGGGGTTGTGTCTCCTTGTTCTGCACTCCCTCTGCTCGCTCCATCAAGCCCCTCACACAAGAGGTCTCCAGGGCCCTGTTTGGAAATGAAATGCTCTTTAGCAGCTCCCATGGCACAGCTTCTCTGTGTGGGGTGGCAGAGCCAGCTCTGCTGCCCGACAAGCACGTCATGCCCCAGTGCTTGAGGCAGCTGGCTCCCTGTTCCCCATCCGGAGGAAGGTTTACTGGAGATGCTCCATCACGATACAGCTCTGCAGCCAGAGTGAGAATGCAGGGACATCTAGCAATCAAATAGTTTAGTATCATATCGATGTCTTCTGTTGCTGGAGGCTGAAATATTTAACATCTCATACAAAGGGCACAGTCTCCAAAGGTTTCTTTCACCAGGGCAGGCATCAAAATAGGGTTTAGTGGAAATGTTCAGCTCTGGAGCAGGCGCTGCTTTGCTTCTATTTGTAGACTAGAAACATAGAGCAGAGACTTGTAATGACACTTCTTTTGATGGAGATAGGTCAAGGAGAAAGAAACCTGGATGCATGCCGGGGTGGGAATCTGGGGCAAGGTTGAATCAGGACAAAGTGCCAATCCTTTGGACTGTTACTTGGGCAGGACTCACTGTTCTTGCTGTATCCTCCTTGGAAATGGTTCAGCTTCCAGCACAGCAGCTGAGGCCAACCTGATTCAAAGGACACCTGAATCCCTTGTGCACCCCACATCCCCACTTCACGCCACCCGTTTTTAGCAGGTAGGAATTTGCAGTGAGAACACAAAGCAGCCTCTTTGCCTGCATTTAGTTGTGGAGGGGCAGTTGCTTGCCTGTGTCAGAATATCGAGGGAAGAGGAATATCTTCTTCCACTCCTATGAAGGCATGTCTCATTTTAGCATCGTTCTGCCACAGTGGCTTGCCAGCCTTAAAGCAGCCCGAAGGAACTGTACACGAAGGTACATGGATCAAAACGTGTGTCTGCAGGGCAGGTAACTCAGTTTACCTCCACTAGCTGCAGAAGAGAAGCAGTAGCAAATGCATCATCTTGAGAGCAAGCTCTGAAATATCTCCCATGTTGCCTGCCTGTCCCCGGAGCCCCACACAGCTGCTCTGTGGGTGGAAGCTCTGTTTTCCTTGTGCCCCTGTGAACTTTGTTTTTTGCTGTTTTCCTTTGTGTGATGCTTAGATGAATCCTCTTCAGTGCCTACAGCTTATTCTAGGGCTTTACCAGGATCTGGCCAACACATGTAGCCTTACGCCAGGGCACGGCTCTTGAAGAAACTAGAGGGTGGACACAGCATCAGTTTTGTCTAGTGACTGTAAGACAAAACAGCCCAAATCCCAGCCTGCAGCCATGTTGCAGGGATAACACCCGTACCTTGGGGGAGAACGACAGCTCTCCTCGAGATCCTGCAGCCTTAGATTCAGCAGCAGGAACGTGGGCAGGAACGTGTAGGTGTTGGCATGTGCAGGCAGGAACACATATATGCTGGGCCAAGCATGCCCATCTCTGCAGCACAGTCCCACGCCCGTCCCTGTACACTCGCACTGTGTGGATCTGCCCCATACCTGCCTGAAATGTGGATTTGGGGGTGTAGGGTGACTGTGGGGGCTGACAGGAAATTTACCGATGATAAATGGAGATAAAGGATGGTGGAAGGGAATAATGAAGTAATCTCTTTGGGATGCAGTGAGCAAAAGTTTCCTCATGCAACACAGGGGAGAAGGAGCTTAAAAAGGGAGCAGTGTGGTAGAGATGATTGTGAAAGCAAAGGCTGTGTCAGGGCCAAGAGGGAGGGAAGATGGTAGTCAGGCACAGTTTGTGTTCCTGGGTGTTGGTTGATGCCAAGGAGAGTGAAAGAAAAGCACCAGCTGCTTTGAATGAAAGCCATCAAGAGAAGAGATGGAATAGGAATGGAATGGAGGGGACACCAAGCAGGGGAGACAGAACAACAGTCCCTGAACTTGGCAGTTTTTGGAGGACCAAGTGGATGGCTTTCCATGTTAGGGTGAAAGGTGGGCTAGAGAAGGATGTGCAGGGTGTTCCTGGCCCATGAACAGGAAGCTAGCACAGAGTCCTGCAAGCTGCAGGCACCGAGTGGCTTTGGGATGGAGCATTCGTCATGGTGCCAGTGTGTGTAGCTATCCAAAGGTGAGCTGAGCCCAGATGCCAGGATGTGACCAATGGTTCCAAGAGAGCAAGAAGGAGCTCTGCAGTTGGGTTGGAAAGGACTGAGTCATTTCTCCAAATGCCGCATGAGGCCAGGCACTAGAGTTGGAGCACAAGCTGGGCAATAACACAAAGGGACTGAAATGTTCATTTTCCCTCCTCTGCCTGCACAGCATCCCTGCACCACAACTGGACTGCAGCTCAACTTACGGCACTGGGCTCTTCCAGGGACCATGGGGAAGGGTAGAGTTCTGGCAGCTGCGTTCGGGTTCTCTTTAACCCACCCAAGTGCCCAGGCAGCTGATACCCAGAGGCAATTCAGGTCCTTGCTGTTGTTGCTGTTGTTCAGGGCTGTTTCTTACAAGGCCTGTGGCACTTCAGTACATGAGTCCAATTTTTGTGATTGATTAAAAGCAAAAATCTTGACCAAAAAAGCATCATGTTTTCTGGTAACCTCATTGCCATAGTGACAGAGGTCTTGAGGACACCTCTGAAGTAGGTCACCATGGGCCTTGTTTTGCTGCATCTCCCAGCATTGCATGGCTCTGGATGTAGGGTGCATCCACTGTGCCCCAGCTGGGCATTGCCCTGGCATAGCCCAGGCCTGCTAGGGGAAGGCCAGGCTGGAGGGCTGCCCCACGGTGACAGCACCCAAAGGTGCCAAGAGCTGTCCTGCACCTGGTCATGGGAAACTCCGGTCCCTCCTGCTGCTCCCATACCAGCTTGCTGGTTGTCCCCCAAGTCAGGTCTCCCTTCCCAGCCTACTCTCTCCCCATCCCCCACCACTTCTCTGCCTCCCTCCCCCCTCTCCCCCAGCGCCTCTCCTCCTGCTTTGCATAATTTTCCATTTTCAGTGTCCCCTTTTCTTTTTCTCCTCTCCATATGGTGCGTCCCCCTCTCTGCCTGGCGCAGGAGCCATCCTTAACAAGCTCGGCAAAGCCCTCTCTCTCAGGGGCTGCACATGAAAGATGCTCTGTAAAAACAGAGGCTGGGATGCCCACCCCCCCGCCTTTTCCCCCTTGATTTATATGGGTCTGGGATGTGGGAACGTTTCTGGGTCGCGCTTTGGAGCTGCTGGGTGCTCGTGCCTGTTTCTCCAGCCATTCAAAGCGGACCCCTAAGGCCAGCTTGTCCCCTGCCTTTGATCTGCAATGCAGAAAGAGCGGCCGTGGCAAGTTTGTGCCTCTCTTGTCCGGTCTAAGCGCTCGTTCGTGCTGGCAGGGAGAGATGCCCTGTTCCCACTGCACCAGGGAGTGACCATGCCCTTCCCACTTGGTGTCCAGTCGTCTTTTCCAGCCGACTCCCTCCTACCTCCTTGGCACCATGAGGACCTTCAGCCCCACCAGGTCCCAGGCGCTAGGTCTTGGTGAAGTAGCAGGTCAGGGGATTTGTGATACGCAGCAGCTCAGCAGAGCTAACCTACCATTGCCCCTCTTCTGCTCCACCATGGACACTTGCAAGCAAGCACCTGGCCAACCGAGCCGAGGGTGCCGGGGCTGGCGACGCCTGCCCAGCATTTGATGGGTTAAGCCAGTCTCAAGCTAATTTCTCCCAGCGGCTCCCCTCCTCCTCACGCTTCTGTATGCAGCAGGCAGGGCCTCAGCGCAGGTTCCTACACTGAGCTGTTGCCAGGGGAGTAGTTAGGCGAGTCTGAGCTATGCGGGGAAAAGGCCCGGCCTGTCAAAGTGTCTGAGATGAACCATAGCCCGGTCCCCCTGCAGCTGGGCCCAAGCATGCATCAGCCCTTGTTTGGAGCCTGGGAATGGCAAAGCCTAGGGAGGTTCAAGGGCAAACTTGCTATTCATTAGTCAGGGGTCCTTGACGTTCCCACTCTCTGTCTCCCTTCTTCTTCTTCTTCTCTTTTCTGTCCCTCTTTTGACAGATTCCTGGGTGCTTTTGGGGAAAACTCCCCTCCTCCTCCTCGCCCCAGCAAAAGCCCTCCACATAAACTTCCCCAGCAGACAAGGCAGGAGGACAATAACAGCAGGACCACGATGCAAACGAGAGCCAGCGGAGCAGCCTCATCCCTCGGGTGTCCTTTCTCCCTGGTCCTCCGCGCGCTGCCGCGGGAGAGCCAGCCGACGCATTCATTTTGCTCGGCTTGCCCGTTGCCGATGTTTTATTATCTTGATGCTTGCAGGAAATTGTAACTTGAGATAAGAAAAATGTCAGCCGCCTTCTCCTCTCTCCCGTAGCCCAAAGCACCGAGAAGTTCCTCCGTAGGAAATGTAAATGCTTGTCCAGGTGCACAGGATGAGCACGAGATGGAGGGAGCCTCGAGAGGCCATGCGGGCATCTCCGCCAGGAGATAAAACTCGCAGCGTAGGCGTAACACGGAGCCTCCCTCCTGCCCTGCTGAACAGAATATTTCATAGCTCTTAGAAGCCGAAGCTCCCTTGTAATTATCCAGAGCAAACAGCACGTGTTATTAGTTTAAAATGACTTCCCCCCCCTCCTCTTCCCAGGCCCCTGGAGCAGAATGGAGGTGTAATTGTGCTAAGGAGTTAGCAGGGGACGGCACAGCTTTTGGTCACATTCAAGTTGGAGGGCTTGGGCCAGGGAGGTGGTATGAAAGGCTGGTATTTGCATAAGCAGCGTGCATCCCTACAAAAAGAAAGATATCAGGGGCCTGCAAAATTCAATCAAGGCTGGGAGGAAAAAAAAAAAAAAAAAAAAGCTGGGGAGGGGGTCAGGGGGAGGGGAGGTGGGGGGGAAATTGACAGTGAAAAAGGTTTTTCTAAGTAACACCCTGGCGAGATTAAATTGTCCAGAAAGTTTCTCCGTGTGAGCCGGCGAAGCGGAGGCTGGGCTGAGGGCAGGGGAGGAGCGGGGTCCCTCCTTCCTGGCCTCAATAGAGGATAGGAATCTGATTAGGCAGAGCGTCCTGCATCCATTTGCTGTTATTTGAGGGGTTTTTTTGCCCTTCCCACCGCACACAGAATAGCTGTGGCAGGGCAGTTTGTCAGCATATAAACCTCAGTGCTGGCTTTGTGAGGGCACAGGGAGGCATGGGAGCAAGTGCTGGGGCAGGGGCTGAGCTGTAATTTGGCGAATATTTATGCATAGTTTATAAAAAATGAGAGAGAGAATGAATTCACGTGCTGCCTTGCAGAATGCTTTGACTGTGTGGAGGGGGAGCAGTGCTTGGTCCTGGTGAAGCCTTGTTTTTGCAGGCACCTGCGATACTCTACTGAACTCTGACCATTGAGGAAGTGCATGCTGGAGGTTTGGGCTTTCCTGAGGCTCGTGTCATAGAATCATAGAATCATAGAACAACCAGGTTGGAAGGGACCCATCGGATCATCAAGTCCAACCATGTCAAATCAGCTGAGCCACTCCAGCCCCTCCTGCCCCTAGTTACCAAACGCCAGAAGGTGCGGTGCCCTTCAAATAGGCAAGCAGGGCATAATTTCCAGGGCGGTTGGTGTCTTGTTCCAATGAGCATCCTCTCTGTCAGCACCATAGATGAGTTTCTGTGTAGGTCATAGCAAGCTCAGCCTGTCCAGACAGAGGGCAGCCCAGGGCAGGGGTCCTTACCCTGCAAAGGTTTTCCCGGGCAAGCACAAAGGTTCAGCCTCCTCTTCTCCTGAGCTTGGGAAAGCACACACTGCTGTTGCCATCAACGTCCTTGCCAGCCTCCAAATGACACATAGGATAGAGCTGAGCCTGGGCCTCTTGCAGCCTCAGTCTCCCCGAGACACGCCAGTGTGGGATCTGTCCTCTCAGCATCCTAATTCTCCAGAGACAGGCTGTAGTCCTCCCCAAAACCAACACATATGGGGCGGCTTTGGCTCCTGCCTCTCTTAAGTTTTAGGCTTGCTTCAAAGTTGCGGAAGGAGAGGGATTTTCCTTGGATTTCCATCAAGTGCTTTATGAATATTGCAATAAAGGGGTTACAGAAGATCTATTTTTAAGAGAGAGAAAAAATACCCATGAAAATTGCAGCCTGGACCCCAGAGTGCAGAGTATTTGCACAGTTCAAAGAGTTACGGTGGTTCATCCAGTCGCAGCCCGGGAACGTCGCGATGCGACCTACAGCAGATCACATGCTGGCTACTCCCAGGGTGGCTCATTAGAGAGCCACACAGAAGATTTATCTCTTAAAATGGGCTTGCAAATATTTTATAAAATTTGCAATATTTTATAAAATTACAATTTGGTGCAATAAAAAGAATAAATTAACCAGCTGATGGTTCTTTTTGCACTCTGGATCCAAGTATATTCAGGAATTAATTGTATTAGTCTTTACTCCTTCCAGCTTAACAGTTTATAAGCAGAGCAAAGGGAGGATGGCAAAGGGATAGGACTAGGTTTGGAAGCTGTGCTCGGGGATCTGTGCTCACCGTGGGGAAAATGCAAAGGAAATAGAGAAATAAAAATCAGTAAAATGGGTGGAGACACGCAGGGCAAACCCTGGGAGGTGTGGGGATAGCTGAGAAAGGGACTTTCACTGAGTGTCACAGCTTCGGCTCCAGCTTGGTGGCTCGGTGTCACTTTCTCCAGCCAGGCAAGGGCGCCGAGGGCAGGGAAAGTTAACATGAAGATTAAAACATCAGAGGGCTGTGCCTTTAGTGGCTCTGACATGCAGAGTAATCCCATGCCCCAAAGCCTAGGGAGGAAGGACAAGCAGCCAGCCCTCCCCTGGCTGGCGGTGTGCGGGGCAGGCAGAGGTAGGGGATTGAGGCGGGCACAGGGGGAACTCTGTGTCTCAGAGTTTTCCAGGCTGGGAAGGGGGTAAAATGGCCCGGAGTCATGGAAAATATGTGGTGAAGAGAGAAAGAATGTTGGAGATTCGCTCCATCCGTGAACCAAGTTGGTCTGTTCTCAGCTGAGCACTGCAGGACCGTTTCCCTGCCAGAGATTGTAACCGCTCTATTTTTTTCCTTTCCCTCCTAGATCCTAGAGAGTCGAGAAGAGACTTTTGAAGCTTGTGAGCTCCTTCTTGCAGTTGGCTACTGCTTGCTTGGACTTGCCATCTGACATCGCCAGGTTTCTCCAGGAGGATCTTGATCTGCTTCTCCAATGGCCCCAGAGAGGAGGCAGCTTCGGCTCATGAACACAGAGGGTGTCTGCATCGCTTCAAATCACACTGATCCAGCCACGGGGAAGGAGTCAGGGCAACACAGGGAGCCAGGGGATCATCCCACATCACTCCTGTATGTTGTCTTTGGTGCCCTAAATACCCACAAGCAGGACCACAGTGCTTAGGCAGAGAGATGTGAGCAAGCCACCATCTCACTTGGCAAAATACTGTGTGTGCGGAGGTTGCAGGGAACTTCTAGCTCTCTGCTCATGGAGCAGAGCTTGGCCCTTGCTGCTCTTCACCCCTGGGTGCTTGGAGCTGCACGAGGGCAACCGCCCCAACAGTGCTGTGCTCCGGGCCTGAGGACTGTGAGTGTGTCCAGACCAGGCAGCCCTGCCGCTGTTTTATTGCATCCTCTCTGTTCCTGTAAGAGAAACGTACCGGCTGTAATTCTCTCCCATTAAAATCCACCCCCCTACACCCCGTTCACCGTTGAAAATAAAACTCTCCCTCTTTTCAAAAGCGAGCTGTGTGATTTGGTGCAGTTTTGGGATGGAGGAGGCAACGGGCACAAAATAAACCCAGGAAAATGAAGAGGGAGGCGGGAGCAGGCGAGAGCCAAGCGGCTGGGCTGTGCCGTGCCCTGCATCAGGCAGATTTCCTTGAAAGCCCAAGCGAATCCCTCGCTGCTAAATGATCTTTATTTGGTCTGAACCCCGTCTGGGAAGTAACCGCTAAACCCAATGCAAACAGACCCCCATGAAAGAATATAATGAATATGTCTCTCAAATGATTTGGAACCCTTCTGCCTGCAGAGCAGGGTTCCCCATTGTGCGGGGCTCCCGGCGTGCTCGGGGCAGGCTGCGCGAGGTGGCCGCTTTCCCAGCTGAAACCCAAAAAAAAGCAAACAATGGGTCAAGGCCCGCATTGTGCGAGCCCAGGCAGGCAGAAGGAGCGCAGGCCGGCATGGCCAAGTTCAAGGCTGGGCAGGGGGCCTGCAGCACAGGGATGCTAATGGGGTTGAGCGGGGGCTGCGGAGGCTCGGAGCAGGGGGTCAGGGGCTCTGCGTGCCGTTACCCTCTGCGGCTGCCAGCACCCGAAAACCACCTTATGGATTGCCAATGGAGCTTGATGGCCCAGTAGGGGCGTGCCAGGGGCACTGGTGGTACTGGAAGGGTTGCTGGGGGGACCGATCATAGAATCATAGAATCATAGAAAAACCAGGTTGGAAGGGACCCATCGGATCTTCTAGTCCAACCATTCCTATCAAACGCTAAACCGTGCCCCTCAAGACCTCATCCACCCGTGCCTTAAACACCTCCAGGGAAGGTGATGCTCCTTGGGGGGCTGTATTGCTGTGATATTTGTAGGGACACTGATGCTACTGAGGGTGCACTGATGCTATCGAGGTGCTGCAGGGGGAACCGGTGTTGCTCACGGATATTACTTAGGGAACCAGTGCTGCTCATGGATATTACTTAGGGAACCAGTGCCATGGGGGGGGGTGCAGAGGGGTTAGAGGCACAGCGCAGGGCACTTGTGCGATGCCCAACCTGCTGGGTAGGGGGTCTGAGTTTGGGAGCCCCACGGAGGACACACGGCTCTGCCCAGGGCTCCAAGCCCAGGCGGGGACCCCCCCCTTCACCCCAACCCCCTCATCTCCCCGTCGCCCCCCTTCCCCGGATGAAGTGTGCGGAGACAGGCGGAGCGGCCCGTGGAAAAACACCATGGAGGGCCCGCACAAAGGGGGTTTTATTCAAATTTGTTTAGAGTTTAGCGGATTTGCATGAAAAATGTGTGAGAAAAGCCGGCTCCAATGACCTCATCCCCAGCTGCCATTAATGTTCAATTAAGTGCTGAATAGCGGCAAAGGGGGGACCGGCCGGGACGTGCAGAGAATCCAGGCTCGGGCGCAGACTGTGAGAACCGGGCGGCCCCCCCGGCCGTCTGGCCCCGACGGGGACCCACCCGCACCCCCGCCTTCCCCCGCACCGGGAGCTAGGGCTCAGCCAGGCTGGGTTAGCCCCACAACGGCCAACGGTGCAAGAATAGATGTCGGGGGAGCTCGGAGGGGGGCGATTCCCCCTCCCTCCGCCACCGACGCCGTCGTCACCCACCCCCAGGGCCGCTCTCCGCCTCGCAGACGGTGTCCGAGCCCAAGTTCAAGTCCACGCCGAGGGACTCAGCCCCGGGATTCCCGGCTCTTTTTCCATCCCCCGCCTTTTGTTCGCCTCTGACAATCGCTCTTTATTTCTTACACACCCCCCAGCCTCCCCCCACCCCGCCCCGCACACACACACCCCCCCCCCCCCAACCCACCCCCCCACTCCCCAACCCCCGCCCGCACTTGGCACCGTTTAGCTGCTAACTTAACAAGCCTGGTTCTTGGTCCAAGCACTCCAATTCCCCCTTCTTTCCACATATAAACACGGCCTGGGGTGAGCGGCTCTGCCCGTCCGCGGGGTCCCCCCCGGCCCAAGGGGACGTTTCTGCTGCGGGACACGGCGGAGAAACCCAGAGGGATGTCTGCGGGGACCCCCGGGGCGGCGCTCAGGTAAGGGACAACACCCACACCTGCCCCTCTACACACACACACCCCGATTTGCCTTTTTTTTGGGGGGGGCTCTCCCGTGCTGCGGGGCTGGACGGCACTGCAGGAGTTGGGGTGCGGGAGGGACGCCCCGAGAAAGCGGCTCCGAGGACCCCCCCGCCCCCTCCCAGCTCCTCCGGGGTGCAGGGGGGACGCTGCCCGTCGGGGCAGCCCGAGAGCCAGGGGAGGGGGCTTTTCCCAAGCCTGCCTCTGCCCAGCCTGCCTCTCCCCGCCCCCCTCGCGACGGGAACACCCCCTCGGGGGGCTCCCGGGGACCCGCAGCCCCGCGACGGGATCCCCCGGCCCTGCTGGGGACGCATCTCGGGGCGAGGGATGGGATCGGTGCGCCCCCCGCATCGAGGGAGGGGGCGGCTGGTGCCCCAAACACATCCCTTCCCAGTATCTTAGGCTGGTCGGAGAGCGGGAGGGCGTGTGGGGCGCGTCTGCCCGTAGGCCTCGGGCACAGGGTGGCACAGATTTGGGTTTTTTTCTGCCGATTTTACTTTCTTCTAAGACGATTTTGGGTGAAGGAGGGAGCGGGAACGTTGGCGCTGGGGAAGGGGGCGAAGGGAAAATGAGGTGTGTGTGGCGGGGGGGGGTGGGGGGTGGGGGTGGCAAGAGGCTGAGAGGGGAGGGGAAGGGGTGTGGTAGCGGGTGGGGAGGCAGGAGGGGCTCCCCTGGAGCCCTGGGCGCGGCTCGGGGGGGCGGGCGCCCATCACCGGCGCGTCGGGGCGGTGCCGCGTTGAGGGGGGGACACACGGGACAGCCCGGAGGGGGCCAGGCCGAGCCTCTCCCTGCAGAGTCCAGGGACTCTGTCGGGGACAGATCGCAGCCCCACGCGCAATATACGCGTCCCGGACGCGCGTGGAGAGCGCGGAGAGGCGCGTCGCCCCGTGGGGGCGTCCCCAGCTCCCCGACCCCACCGAGGGGGCTGCGGGGGGGGGGGGGGTCACCGCATCCCCTCTCAGACGCGAGGGGACACCCCCCTTGCTCCCCAAAACAGAGCCGTGCGCTCCGAGGTGTGTGTGAAAGGAGCAGTGTGGGCGCATCTTGGGGCCGTGGGAGAGGCTGCTTCCTAATTTTATTATTTTGTTATGGGAGGTGTTTAAGGGGCGGGTGGATGAGGTCTTGAGGGACTTGGTTTAGTGTCTGATAGGAATGGTCGGACTAGAAGATCCGATGGGGCCCTTCCAACCCGGTTGTTCTATGATTCTACGATTCTATATATAAAATAATACAATAACAAAATCCTGCTCGCCCACCGACCGGGGGAAAGAAGCTCTTTCCACCTTCCCAGAGCTCCAGCGCTGGCCTGGCCTCACGCGGGCCCGTGGATGGAGCTTATTAAATAGCCACAATATATATATATATATAATATAATCTATCTATTTATGGCCTCAAGCTCCGCCAGGGGAGATTTAGGCTGGAGATTAGGAGGAGGTTTTTCACACAGAGGGTCATTGGGCATTGGAATAGGCTGCCCAGGGAGGTGGTTGAGTCACCTTCCTTGGAGGTGTTTAAGGGGCGGGTGGATGAGGTCTTGAGGGACTTGGTTTAGTGTTAGATAGGAAAGGTTGGACTAGAAGATCCGATGGGTCCCTTCCAACCTGGTTGTTCTGTGATTCTGTGATCGATCGATCGATCGATCTATCTATCTATCTATCTATCTACACACAATATATATATAATATATAATATAGATATACTATGTGATATATATAATATATCTATCTATATATATATATATACACAATATATAAATAATATATAATATATACACTGTGTAATATATACAAAATATATATACTATATACTATATACTATATACAATATACAATATACTATATAATATATGTAAAATAGATGGATGGATGGATGGATAGATAGATAGATAGATAGATAGATAGATAGATAGATAGATAGATGCTATTTTAAAAGCTCCATCCAAGGGCCCACGTGAGGCCAGGACAGGGCTGGAGCTCTGGGAAGGTGGAAAGAGATTCTTTCCCTGGTTGGTGGGCGATTAGGATTCCTCGCATGAAAACGGCAAAGATTTGGCTCCAAGTGTGGGGAAAGCTGGATAGAGTGGGTGAGAGGGAGGGGGGGAAGGAGGAAAGGAGGTGAAAAAGCGATGTAGAAAGAGAGATGGAGGGATGGAAGGGAAGGGTGATGGGATGGAGGGGGAGAAGGAAATAACGAGGAAGGGATGGAGGGTGGAGAAGGAGGGATAAAGGTGGAGAAGGAGGGATAAAGGTGGAGAAGGAGGTGTGAAAGGTAGAAAAGGAGGCATAAAGGGAGAGAAGAAGGGGTAGAGGTGGAGAAGGAGGAATGTAGGGTGGAAGAAGAGGGACGAAGGGCGGAAAAGGAGGAATGGGGGAAAGGAGGGAGGGATGGAGAAAGGATGGAGGGTGGGAAAGGGAGGATGGAGGGGGAGAAGAAAGGATGGAGGGGGAGAAGAAAGGATAAAGGGGAGAAGAGGAATGCAGGTGGAAAAGGAGGGATGAGGGGGAAGAAGAAAGGATGAAGGGGGAGAAAGAAGAATGTAGAGTGGAAAAAGAGAGGTGAAGAGTAGAAAAGGAGGAATAAAGGGACAGAAGAAGGAGTAGAGGTGGAGAAAGGGGAATGTAGGATGGAAGAAAAGGGATGGGGGAAAGGATGGAGAGTGGTAAAGGGAGGATGGAGGGTGGAAAAGGAGGATGGAGGGGGAGAAGGGAGGACGGAGGGGGAGAAGAAAGTATAAAAGGGGAGAAGGAAGGTTGGAGGGGGAGAAGGAAGGATAAAGAGGGAGAAGATGAATGAGGAGTGGAAAAGGAGGGATGAGGGAGAAGAAGAAAGGATGAAGGGGGAGAAAGAAGAACGTAGGGTGGAAAAAGAGGGCTGAAGGGTAGGAAAGGAGGGATGTTGGGGGAGAAGGAGGCAGGGGGGAAGGGTGCGTGGCCCCCGCTCGGCTGCTCGAGCACAAAATCCGTCGGTGGGTTGGAGGGGAGGGGGCTGCCGGGGGGCGAAGGTGGGTCCTGGGGGGGCCGGCAGGGGCCCCCGACCCCCGGCAGCCATTTTGCGGCGGTGCCTGCCTCTGTGCCAGCGCCGGGCGGTGGGGCCGGAGGGGAGCCTGTCCTCCCCCGGCCCGAGGGGACGGTGATGGGCGCCTGGGCCGGGGTGGGGGGGCGGTGGGGGGCGGACTTGGGGGGGTGAGGGGGTGCGAGGCCTCCGTGCCACGGTGGGAAACGTATTACCTCGCCCGCCACGCTTGCCCATTGACAGAGATAAACATGCAAATGAGTCGCTTTGCATGTCATTAGCATAGAGGCAGATTGGAGGGGGGAGGGGCCGCCTGTGTGCGCACTGCAGCGAGAATGAATGCAACACCCAAACAGCCCTCCCTGCTGCCCCCCGACAGCCGCTCCCCGGGCCCACATCGCCCCCCAGTCCACTCGTCATCCCCCATCGCCCCCCATTCCCCTCATCAACCCCCATTCCCCTCATCAACCCCCATTCCCCCCATTTCCCCCATCATCCCCCATCGCCCCCCACTCCCCCCATCATCCCCCATTCCCCCCATCGCCCCCAATCACTCCCCATTCCCCCCATCACTCCCCATTCCCCCCATCATTCCTCATTCCCCCCATCCCCCTCATTCCCACCATTCCCCCATCATCTCTTCATTCCCCCCATCGCTCCCCATTCCCCCCATCGCCCCCATCCCCCTCATCATCCCCCATTCCCTCCATCACCCCCCATTGCCCCATCATCCCCCATCCCCCTCATTCCCACCATTCCCCCCATCATCCTTCATTCCCCCCATCGCTCCCCATTCCCCCCCATCGCGCCCCATTCCTCCCATCATCCTCCATTTCCCCCATCATCCCCATCCCCTCATCACCCCCCATTCCCCATCACCCCCATTGCCCCCATCGCCCCGCATTCCCCCCATCATCCCCCATTCCCTCCATCACCCCCCATTGCCCCATCATCCTCCATCCCCCTCTTCCCCCCATTCCCCCATCGCCCCCATTCCCCTCATCATCCCCCATTCCCCTCATCATCCCCCATTCCCCATCCCATCCCCCATCATCCCCATTCCCCCATCATCCCCCATCCCCTCATCACCCCCCATTCCCCATCGCCCCCCATTGCCCCCGTCACCCCCATTGCCCCCATCGCCCCGCATTCCCCCCATCATCCCCCATTCCCTCCATCACCCCCCATTGCCCCCATCATCCTCCATCCCCCTCTTTCCCACCATTCCCTCATCATCCCCCATTCCCCCCATAGCCCTCCATTCCCCTCATCATCCCCCATTCCCCCCATCGCCCCCCCATTGCCCCCATCATCCCCCATCCCCCCCATTGCCCCCATCATCCCCCATCCCCCTCATTCCCACCATTCCCCCCATCATCCTTCATTCCCCCCATCGCTCCCCATTCCCCCCATCGCGCCCCATTCCTCCCATCATCCTCCATTTCCCCCATCATCCCCCATTCCCTCCATCGCCCCCCATTCCCTCCATCACCCCCCATTCCCTCCATCACCCCCCATTGCCTCCATCATC